>QFEI01000785.1:0-71719 GCA_003316145.1 Neoboletus magnificus | reverse complement strand
TGCAAGCGCGAACTCATGCAAGCTATCTGGTCCTACTTACTCGACTCTGACTTCCTCCATGCCTACAAGCATGGAATCATAATCAAATGTCTGGATGGTATTTCACGTCGAGTCTTCCCGCGGCTATTTACATATGCCGCAGATTATCCAGAGAAGTAAGTTTTATTTCTTGTTACCATTCTTATTTAACTAACTTGAGCCATTCTGATAGGATTCTCCTGGGTTGCATGAAATTTCTGGGACGATGTCCTTGTCCACGTTGTCTAATCAACAAGGAGAAAATCTACAAGCTAGGTACGAAGGCTGATCGATGGGTGCACAGTAAGATGGCCCGCATCGATGATGAAATCTGTCAACGGTCGATCGAACAAGTATGCAAGGCCATTTTTGAGTATGGACGCGGCATCATTAGCAAAGTGGTCGAGAGTGTGATTGGAGGCAAGTCGCTCGTCCCAACACGTGGATGTGTTTGCACACCGGTGAATATTTGCTACGTTACTGATGAGTCACGCATTGTCTAGAATGCTTTTTCTGAGAAACTCGGAAAATTCGGTTTCAATTTTTATTCTATGCTTGTGCCCGATTTCATGCACGAGTTCGAACTTGGCGTCTGGAAAGCAACAATCACACATCTCATTCGAATTCTATTCGAAGCAGGTGAAATACAGGAATTCAACGCTCGGTAGGTATTTATATTATTAGAGTTTTTGGACGGATAACTTACTTCTACAAAGTTTTCGGCTCGTACCTACATTTGGCCAAGACACGATCCGTGCATTCAGTTCAAACGTTTCCGACCTGTCAAAACTGGCGGCAAGAGACTTTGAAGATATACTTCAGGTATGTTCGACTGTGATAACTTTCTAGTCCAAATTCTCATCCGAGTTCAGTGTGCGATGCCCGTCTTTGATGGAATACTCCCTGAACCCTACAATTCCATCATCCTCGACCTCTTATTCGAGTTTGCTACATGGCACGCGTTCGGAAAGCTTCGGATGCACACAGAGACAACACTATTCCACTTTGAAAATAGCACGACTCGCCTCGGCCAAGTCTTACGCAAATTTTCTCGTGATTGTTGTGCAAAGTTCAAGACATATGACCTGCCCCGCGAGACTGCCACCCGTGTCCAACGGAGGGCCCAAGGTGCCCAAACCAAGCAAGGGTCGACATCTGCGTCTGATAAAACACAAAGTGCCAGTAATGCAACTGCAGCCCGCCGGCCCCGCAATTTCAACATGTCGACCTACAAATTACACGCGCTTGGGGACTACGTAGCTTCTATCTGGCGGTATGGGACGACAGACAACTACTCAACACAGGTGGTAAGTAAAATTCCTTTGGTCCGAGTGGATCAATTGCACTGAGAATGATTACAGGGAGAACTGGAACATCGCCGTGTGAAACGGTTCTATTCGAGGACGAACAAGAATGCCTTCGCCCATGCAATTGCAAAACATCAACAACGCGAGCGGTTACTTCACAGGATACATGAGGAAAACCGTGTAGCGACTGAAGGAAGCACAGTACACGCATCATCAACAGACAAAGAACAGCCCTCGCTTCATTTCGTAGATCAAGAACCACTACCAAACTGTCCTCCAGAAGTTCATTACCAGATAGCGCAGAGCAAGAAATACTATTGGGACATGAGTGCGTGGCTATCGCAAAACAGAAGTGATGCAGCTTTAAAGGTAAGTGACTATACGGCCTCCTTGGAAGCGGCACTGAGGCTCACACATGGGCCGGTTTCTATAGGATTTCCTGCCCAAGCTGAAAAACCACATACTCGGGCGTCTGTTTGACAATGGTAAAGAAGAGTTCACACAAGCACAGCGCAATGGGCTAGTATTCATCAACAATCGCATCTACCGACACAAAGTCCTACGTGTCAACTATACTACATACGACCTGCGGCGTGCGCAAGACTCTCTCAACCCACGTACACACGCCGACATCATGGTCCTCTCACATGAAGATGACAAAGATGCCCACCCCTACTGGTATGCTCGAGTCGTTGGGGTCTTTCATGTCGAGGTGCGGTATTGTGGCTCAGAGATGCACGATCAAGCACCCAAGCGCATCGATATCCTGTGGGTGCGATGGTTCGCACGTCATAAGAACTTAAAGTCCGGCTGGGCTGTGCGGCGCCTCCCTTGTATTGGGTTTTATCCACAAGACGAGCCTGATCATGCATTCGGCTTCATCAACCCCGATAACGTTATTCGTGGCATACACTTGATTCCGGCCTTTCGTTACGGCCGTACTACTGACTTGTTACCGCCATCAATTGCCCGCAACGAATCCGAGAACGATGAGGACTGGGACTGGTATTTTATAAATATGTAAGTCCTACCATTTCGTTATCTTTCAAGTGTTTCTAACTACAATTATTCTAGTTTCGTGGACAGGGACATGTTTATGAGGTACCGGGGGAGTGGAGTTGGACACAAGTCAACTCACGAGGCAACACGCTGCCTTCTGGATGACCGTGAGACCCTCGACAAGCAACCTTTCACTCTCGAACGTGATCGCAATTTATCTGAAGAGGTGGCTGAAGAAAGCAGCGAAGACGTCCCAATGGATGACTCCAGTAGTGCTGAGGAAGAAAGTGATGAAGAGAGTGATGAAGACGGATTGGCGATGGAAGGGATTGATGGTGAGGATGGCAAACAGCTGGTTGATGACGAACTTGACGACGAAATGGATGAGTTTGGGTATACTGGATTGGATCAAGTGCTTAATGACGACAGAGACTCTGGCGATGAAGATGCGCTGGGTCGGGAGAATGTGGATGGTTTCGACAATGAGGTCGAGGATGCCTTCTGAGTGTTATCTCTATCTCGTATGCACGCATTTTTGTCTCATCATAGCGCCTATCATTTTTGCTCGAGTCTGAACACGCAACAACGAAGCTAGTATATAATATCCTTTGTGCGAGCCCTTGCTAGATCTGGTATGGATGCGACTCTCTCGCAACAATGGTGGTTAAGTGCTACTTGGCTCTACTAGCTCTTGCAAGCCCTAGCTAGGTCTACCAGAACCGCCGGGTTCTTCCGAGGTCGTACTAGGTTTGGGCGCGTTTGCTGATGTCCAAAATCACAGAGCTCTGGCCATGTTGACAATCAAGTGTCAGAAACCAGACAACGAGAGCAAAAGGCTCACCTCGTCTCAGATCCGACGCGATGGTGATGATTGATTTGGCAGGTAAGCCATCCACTGCAGCTTTGCGTGCGTCGTTTCCAGCTATGTGAAAAGGCGACGTGCAAAGCAAACTTCACACATGTATATAGGTGACGCGGAGATGTACGTACAGCAACATCTAATATGAGGAACAACATCTGCAAAGCAGACGAGTAACGTTATCGCTTCACGACTGTCGAGCAATCCTTTCTTAAACAGCGAGCCGCCTCATTGGCTGATCAGCGTCTAAGCGGTCCAGAAAAGTGCATTTAGGTCATGCCAAGCTGAGTACCTTGCTAACCAGACACAAAATGTGCTTTTTTGTGGCGTTCCAACTCTCTGATGCAAAGTTCCCTCGTGTTCCTGATCCAGATCGAAACACCCTTGAGGGGAGCATTTTGAATATCTTGCCAAGCCTTGCAAGTACATGAACATCAACCTCCAGTCCTGTATGACGCTCATACTTCAGCGAAACGGCTAGTGTTAGCCGATGGTCAGGACCACTATCCAGTTCCCTGAAGTACCTTATGAGATCGGGTGAACACAACCAAGGGTAAGGGACCACTTGCAAAGAAAGTTCGATATACACTCAAAAAACATATGGGAATGGTCTGCTTTGAACACGCACAGCAATATATGCTTGTGAAGTTGTGATTGGACATTTAGAATGTGTTCCTTGAGTTCACTGTCATCATGGATGCCACTGCCACTCATACCAGTAGCAAACTTGAACAACGCCAAGGATCCTGTGTCTAACACATAGACTGAGATCGAGGAGCGACATTCTCTTCACATCAGAGGAATGATCCATGTACCAACGACGTTTTCCCCGTAAAAGCGATTGCTTATGATGATGTATGTATCTTCGTGGAATTGTGACTCACTGGCAGTAGCCACGGGCGCCTCGGACCGTAGGTACGACCCCGACGTTTCTGCGAGCTGCTAAGTGGCCAACTTTGCTGCAGACCGAAGTTCTGGAGTTGGCCCGGCCGGCCATCAGGATTTCCTGACCAAGCGCTGGACGACGATCACTGAGTTTGCGGGTTCTAAAAGGTAGCCAGAATCAAATCACATGTCCGAGGACGTACATCATCGATGGTCATGCACATGCCACATCACTTTGTCTAATTCGGTCGCAGGCTTGTTCTCACAACACGACCTCTGCGTCTGTTCGGTCTCCCTTTTACTGAAGATGATAACCACACCTCTCACCGAACTCTTGCGCATACGGGTGTGCGTGCTTCCTGAAGCACTCGGGTTGGTATATGTGTTCTTATCATTCACGTTCCTAGACCAGTCGTTCAGGGCGGAATGCAATGGTATGAGCATTGTGTACTGACATTATTTCATGGGGACCATCCTAGATTTACTTCGTAGGGTTGGAAAGCCTCCACTCGTTGCGGCCATCTCCAATGCAGGCGGCCTCGGTGGGTCCGTTGAGTGTGATGCAATACTGCACGGCTGATGGTATCATTTCCAGGCATCCTGACAGCTCTCACTCAACCCGGTCCTGACGCCCTACGCATCGCCATCCGCGAGACAAGAGCAGCTACGGACAAGCCGTTTGGTGTCAACCTCACCCTCCTTCCTACCATCAACCCGCCAGACTATGAAGGTTACGCTCGGGCTGCTGTCGAGGCGGGTGTCCGGATTTTTGAGACCGCTGGGAACAATCGTGGGGTTTATCTCCCCAAGGTTTTCTGTACTTCTGATAACGGGTTGCAGCGGGGAAACTCGTTAGCTTCCTTAAATCACACGGGTGCATCGTGATCCACAAGTGCACGACCATTAGGCATGCAAAGGTCGGGATCGAGCTGTCTCCCTACGATGTTTTGACGTCACGAATCCAATCTATTCCCAGTCTGCGGAACGAATGGGTGTTGATATCCTCAGTATCGACGGCTTTGAATGTATGGTGGGTTTAAACTCGATATGGGACAAGTGCCTGACAACCATTCGAAGGCGCTGGTCACCCTGGAGAAGAGGATGTTGGGGGTCTTGTGTTGGTAGGGGATTCACATCTTCTGCAAAGTGGTGTGACACTCACTTCTGTATAGTTGGCTAGAGCAGCACAAGAGCTGAGAACACCATACATCGCATCTGGAGGGTTTGCTGATGGCCGCGGTTTGGCGGCTGCCATTGCCCTCGGTGCTGCGGTTAGTTTTTGCCACAACCTTCAGCGAGGAAACGCTCAGATTACTCCACTCCAACAGGGTGTAAATATGGGTGCGTGAATCTGCCAAATTTGGCTATTGGGAGCTCTCAAGTGCTCCTGTTAGGTACACGCTTCATGTGTACGGTGGAGAGGTACATTTATGATTGTTTTTCTGGCAGTTCATTTCGCTGAAATACGATCAGTCCAATCCACCAGAGCATCAAGGAAAAGATTGTCACATCCACCGAACAGGATACTGTCCATATCTTCCGCACACTGAACAACACAGCACGAGTATTTAAGAACTCAGTCTCAAAGCAGGTTGTCACGCTTGAGCGGAGACCAGGCGGCGCGCAATTCGCCGATTTACGCGATCTTGTGTCGGGGGCAAGGGGAAAAGTTGTATATGACATTGGAGACCCGGAGTATGGAATTTGGACTGCTGGCGTTGCTATGGGCCTCATCAAGGATATCCCTACATGCCAGGTTCTGCTGGGCAGAATTGAGAACGAGGCAGAAGAAATCATCGAAAGAATGAGCAAGCAAATCAATCCCAGGGCCAAACTATAAGAATAGAATACCCTGTGGTGTTCTGCACTTACCCGTTACAAGCATGTGAAAACGATGGATGGACGTGACCTTCCTAGTTTGAGGATTTGTGTGTAGCATGAGCACTGGCCTCATCCTGCATGGCTCGCTTAACTTCGTCTCTCCAAAGCTCGGAAAATTCAGTTATGCTCTTGCCCTCACTGAGGTTCAGCGCTTCGATAGGTACCATATTATGCTGGTGCGCCGGCCCGTTGCGTGTCACAGCCGGATGCAATGGCGAATCCACCACTCGGTACTCTGGGAGGTCAAGGGTAGCCGTGTTGACGTCTAATGGCTGATCATGTTCACGAGTTGTCTGGATGAAAAGAGCATGGAGTTCTTCGTAACTGAATAGGAGTGGATCCGTGCGGGGCGCGTAAGGGCTGAAGTCGAGGACATGTCCCCGAGAAAGATCCCGAGTGAGTAGAAGATCAAAGACATCTGCCCAAGATAGCCATCAGTCGTTCAAATTTCAACAGTCACCTCTAACACCTCTTGGTCGTTCGAGAGAGGGTGCGTACAATCTGGTTGAGTCAACGTCCAGTTGGGTCGAATGTTTTCTTCCCATAAACGGCATACTGTCGACTTAATCTTGGTTTGTGTGACGGGATCGATCATATAATCGTAGAAATTCATGTCCCTTTGGGTGATCCCTAGATATGTTAGATGGATGATGCAACCCGAAATTTGGATTGGATTGCACAAACCGATAAGTATGTCATTCCTCACGAAACATCGTATCTCTCGACTTCGGTTCACAGCATACCACTTCCTGAGTACAAGCTCTAGGTCGTACGATGGTTGGTCATCTCCACCGCACCCCTCGAAGACACGCTCAACACTCAGATCATGTGTGACGAAGTCAGATGACTTCAATAGAACGTAAACGTCGGCGGGAGAGGTACATTTGAGGGGAGAGGACATGGGTAGGACCCACGCCGCGTCCTGATTCCCCAGTCATGCATACAAACAACATAGGTGAGTTTTGTTTTGTGCACACCTTTGGGGAGGAGAAATTTAGTTTTGGGAATACTGCTTGATATTCATCAATAGCAGCTCGTATTCTTGCGTCCAGCTCCGGAAACGAGAAATGTGGGATTTCGGGTTCCGATCCATCAGAGCTGTCGCTCTCGCCTTCGTTCGAAAGCGTGCTCTCAGGTGCACTGTAGATAGGTATCTCAGCGGTGCTATTAGAATGTGGGAAGTAAACCAACATGTCTTCAGACCCTTCCGGAACGAATACCCCATCTGACTCGAGATAACATTTGAATGACTGGTCCAGGGGTTTGATTATGATCGATCTGACAGACATGGAAGAGAAGAAAGGAAACCAAGAAGAGAACTGGAACGCCAGAATGTAACTTGCAGTGAACCGGGGAAATACCATGGAGGATACGTCCCCGGCATGAGCTACTTGGTTGGTTATGACCATGGTCCACTCTGACTTGTCCAATGTCGTTGCTGGATCATCAAATACCAAGTCACATGACTCCCATTTTACGCTCTGCCCCGACAGTTGAGCGCCGTGAGCACTGAGCACTGAGCAGCTCAACGAGCTCACTGCCGACAATGGCGACACCGTCAGAGAAAGCTTTGAACATTGATACGGACACATTCACCACCTACTCTGACGCGCTTCAAGCAGCAGCGCTTACCACCACCCGCCTGGCAGCGACATCTCTCCCAGTCGACCTCTCTTTTCACCGTTCCATCGATCCGGCACTCGCCCGTGATGTCGACGTGTTCTCGGATCGCGTTCTTGCCTTGGCCAGTAAGCTCGTTGGTATTGCAAGTGGAAAGCCAAGCAGAATACGAGAAGAGGAAGACGTTGTGGAGGAATTCATGCGCAACATTGTAGACCCGATGGAGGGGATGCTGGAAAGTACGGACGGTGCACTGGATCTGTTCCTCGGCAAAAGAAAAGACTCTGCCGTCTACGTCCCAGTTGTGCCCGTCGATCCGCACCAGAACAAACCAAAGGCACGCAAAGCACTTAACATCTCTCGATCCACTAACATGGCCTGCAGAAACAACTGTTCCGTGGACGACTAGATCCTGCTCTCATTCATGCCTCTCATATACCAAAACCACAGTTATTATTCAAGCACGCTCTTTCCAACACCGACGAGTCCCCCTACATCCCCGCAACTCTCATGCCACATAAATGGTGTGCCAAGGTGCCCCTTGGGTATGCTTTCCATGACGAGAGGCCGAATCAGGGTAACGAGGATGTACGTGAAGATGATGATGAGGAAGAAAGGAGAAAAAGCATGTTACATCCTTACTATTATGAATTGACTCACCCTTCCTACCCCAACCACGTGTTCAACCCGCCATTGGAGCTCTCACTTCCTCCATCCGTCGACACTCCCTCACCCGGAGCTCCGACAACCTCTCAACCTCTGACATTTATCTCGACTCCTAAAGCCCTCCTTTCCATGGCGAACACTATCTCTACGGCAACGGAACTCGCTATCGATCTCGAACATCATTCATATAGGTCATACAAGGGATTCTTGGCCCTTATGCAAATATCGACCAGGCAAGAAGACTTCCTGGTTGATTTATTAGTGCCAGAAGTTAGGGAGGGACTCAGACAAGCAAAGGATAAGAGCGTTGGAGAGAGTGAGGTGGCACGCGTGGCCAGCGAAGCCGGCGAAATCATTGCAAGGGTCTTCGCAGATCCTTCTGTTATCAAGGTGCGCTAGATTCTGTTTGCCCCCACCGAATCTTTGTTCGACATTTCACCTGGATTTTACCCCTAGATCTTCCATGGTGCGGAGTCAGACATCGTGTGGCTCCAGCAAGACTTCAACATTTTTGTCGTCGCCTTATTTGATACATTCCACGCGTCGAAACTGCTGGGTATGCGCTAATATTTGCACTTCTCCGTGGCGGTAATTGACCTTCGCGGGTGCTCTAGAGTTCCCAAAACATAGTCTCGCCTATTTGCTGGAGACTTACTGCAATTTCATACCCGACAAACGATATCAGCTCGCTGATTGGAGGATTCGGTAAGCTTTCGCTTGCTTTGATGTACGCCTCATTGGCTGATGGATGTCGACTACCCATTCTTTGCTCCGATTTCTTCGGTATCTACATGACAGACCACTTCCGACTGAAATGTCAATGTATGCCCGCTCTGACACACATTTTCTCCTATACATTTATGACATGCTCCGCCTCCTGCTCATCGAGCGATCATCCACTGTCCCAGCAATATCTGGTAAAACCTGCCCACTCACGAATATGGAACAGACACATCATGGTTGTGCCCTCATCTATGGTGTTCTAAGCCGTTCATCCCGTACTGCCCTTAGGCTGTACGAAAATGAAGTATACGATGCAGAGGATGGCACTGGTTCTAGTGGGTGGGATACACTTGCGAGGAAGTGGAACAAGATTGGGTTAGTATGTTCACCTTCGCAAATGCGAGGAATGGAGGGCCAAGGGTCACAAGCTGCGGTATACAAGGCCGTGCATCGGTGGAGAGAAGGTACGGCTCGGGAGGAGGATGAGAGTATACGGTTCGTCCCCCCCGTCCCATTTCCCCCACTTTAATTGACGGCGGTTTTTCAGGTATGTACTCCCGACTCACCACCTCTTCCTTTTAGCGGAACGGATCCCTACTACTATTCCGGATTTGCTTTCGTTGTTTGGTGGACCCTGGAGTATCAATGGAGGTGTCGCTCCTGTATTGAAGCGTCGCACAGGAGAGCTGGTTGCGGTTATTAAGAACGCAATGGAGAGCACCAGACCAACGTCTGGTCCACAAGGGCCAGTAGAGGATAATCGTGAGGGTGCTAAAATGGTGGTTTCGGCAGTTGTCGAGGAGTCAGGAGCAATCAGCTTCTCAACGCACTCATCAACAACTGCGAAGCCAACTAATGAGTCACGGCTTTGGACCATCGCCCCTTCGTCAGTATCTGCTACCATCGTTTCAGTTTCACGTTCGTCCCTGTTTGGCGCCGGGATTCCCGGGGAACGTGCGCAAGAGAAAGGGGTTGCCCTGCCGTCTTCGGTCGGTGGAGAGGTAACCCACTTTGCCCCAGGGAGTGTGTTAGGCGAGGTAAGCTTTGTGGTTTAAAACGTGTGACCCTCATTTCTGCTTCCCAACTCGTGATCGGTGCCACGATCCAAGTTACTTTCCTCTCACCACCATGGCAAACCTCCTGCACTTTGCGCAGATACGGCCTTTCTGTGATTGGCTCACTTCACTTTGCGATGTCCTACGCCTCTACACGCATGCTTACACAACTTGTGCTTCTATCTTTCCTAGACTACAACAGCTTTCCCGTCCAGCACCACCAGATCCACTTTTACACGTGCACAGGTATTGGATGATTCCGCCAAACGCTTCAAAGACCTCATGGAAAAGATACACAAGACGTTGGTTATTGCGCCGGTAGTATCGATGCCATCATTCGCACCCTCTGTTCAGGTATGTTGTTTGTTTTCCACGTCATGGGAAATGATCCTGTTCGGCGACTGGTTGACGATAAAACATTTGGTTGACAAATCATATTTTCGCCTCCACGCAGGCGCGGCCTTTGGAAATGTCGCCCTCGGGTGTTCTCGTGAATGCTGAAGTGGAACAAAGTAATTCTGCTGTGCCTGCAACATCAGATCCTATACTCCCCGGTCCTGAGGGGCAAATTGAGATTCCGTTTGTTCCTGCTCGCAAACGCCAAACCCTTTCAAACCCACAAAATTATGAAATCAAAGACGATGCGATTATTGTCGTTGGCCAGGCTGGCGCAAGGCAACGAAAACGAAAACGCGACAAGGCCAGAGGCATCCCTCCGACATCACAATTGAAGTCCAAGACGCGATTGGGTGGTGCTGAAACATCCGTTTCTACCGCCGATCATGATCGGGAAGTGGTGGAATTCGATTATTCGAGTGCCCCTAATTTGTTGGATGACGAGAGCAAGCATGGAGATGCACTGGTTGTGCACGAAGAGGACGAGAGGAGGTCAAAAAAGCAGAGACATGTAAAAGGTATGTTGACGTCTTCTCCCGATCAATGTTTTTGGGGAAAATGCGAATGCCATACGCTATATTTCCTGCGTGGAATTTGCTTTGTCTTCAACCTGCCATGAGACAATATCTGCTAGCCAAGTATCTGCTCCTGGTGTTATGGAAGACAGTACTGGCGAATCTCTTGTCCTTCTGTCCGTTCCTCTTTTACCTGTGACTGAAAATTATTCCAGGATCTGGGCTCTTCGAGTACGGCAGCTTTCTTGCGCCGCCGCGGGACCAACGGGAAGTTAGGAGTGGTAATAAAACTCACACGTTTAGATGAGATCACATACATGTCCTGCTTTTCAAGAAGTGGCACGGGCCTCCTGGCCCGACTCCCTCACCGCGATTTGTCGAGCAGCATACAGTGGTAAAGTCCAGGCGCGTCAGGCGTGGGCCAACGAAAGAGTGCATCGTGTGTTTTTAACTCAGATGTTTTGAGTAGATTTTGCTCTTCTGCCATTCGAAGCTTCGAGCTCAGAGTTGAACCGCCCCACTTTTCACGGTGTATCACGCGTCACGTACTCAACACTAAACTGTAGGTGAGACCATGAGCCAAACTCATGGGCGATGGAAGAAGGCTGGTAAGGAGAAGGCAGATATACCTCACCCGCAGGAAAACGTTGGATCTTTGAACTCATTTTCCGGGACGTTGATCAGAAAGGAGCGCTCCAGGTCGAAATTTCGTGGCTCTAAGGCGTTGGCACGCAGTAGCCTGACGACTGTGGCATGAACTGTCGCAAAGTCAGGGGCACGATTATTTCTTGGATGCTTGGATGATGCAAGTGATGAAGCGATGCTGGGTCGAGTATAAGACCGAATCATAGAGAGGTGGGTAGAGCACATTCCAAGCGTCTACTTCTCTGGCTTTTCTGAGTATACATCATCCTTCACGACCTGTTCACGAATATGTCTATACCTACGACGACGAACCAAACTTCCCGGACTAACATTTCTGAGCCCCATCTTCCTGGAGCTTCTGCTACTGATATAGCATGCCGTTCACTGAAGGAGGCTGGCGGAGAAGAACCTACTCCAGACATCGAACACGTTCCTGTGAAGGACGACCCGTACAAATGGAGTCACATAAGAAAGGCAGGTGGTCACCTTGATAGCTTTCGCATGTGCACCGTCGATAATGATTATTCTATGATAGACAATAACGTTATGGATCGTGTCCACGGCGTCTTTGATTTCAACTCTCGCGACGAATATACAAAATCGTACGTTAGGTTCTCCCAGGGCTCTATGATGACAGCTAAATCAAGTCCTGGATAGCTATGAATGCGGTGATTGAGCGAGATCTGGATGCTACGGAGATCCAGATTAGCTGGGTACTCGCGTCATTCATCATCGTGCAGGGAACCTTTCCGTTGGTCTGGAGCGCCGCCAGCGAAATCAAAGGTCGAAAGGTTCGTTGCTTCTGCAAGTGACCGCGCCTAGGCTCAAGAATGGAACAGCTGGTCTACATTGCAGCTACCACCGTTTTCATTCTGGCATGCGCCATTTTAGCCAACGCTCGAACAATCCACGTGCTCATTGGCATGCGTGTCTTACAAGCTGCGGGGTTAGAATCTTTGTTCATTTGGAGGTCATGGGCTGAATGAAGCGGCTTACAGATCTAGCGCAGCGATCGCGATTTCGGCAGCAACCCTTGCCGATATATATGAAACACATGAACGAGGGACGATGATGGGCATATTCTACGCTGCACCGCTTCTTGGACCAGCCCTCGGACCTATTCTTGGTGGTTGTCTATCGCAAGCCTTTGGGTGGCGCGCATGTTTTTATTTCCTCCTTGCATGCGGAGGTGTCATTTTAGGGGCATTCATATTTTTGTTCAAAGATACCTTCCGGTTTGAACGTAGCTTGACCTACCAAGCTGCGTTACGCAGGCGGGCCATTACTGCAGGGAACCTCAAGTCTACTACCGACTCCACAATCGTGGAGAGCAAAGCAGAGACAGAGAAGCAAGCAAGCGGCAAGAAAATATCGTCGCCCCCAGGTTCAGTCGAAGATGGGACAGTTGTAATCAAGGTTGCGCCAGAATTGAACGGCGTCAGACTGTCCTTCTCGGACATTAACCCATTTCCGCCGCTCTGGAAAATTATGCGACGGAAAAACAATGTTGCGATCCTGTTGGCGAATGGTAGGTGATGTGAATGGTGTTGCACGGTCAGAGTGTTAACTGCATGACCAGGATTGGTGTTTGCATTCAGCTATTCTTTGTCATACACGTGTACGCGAACGCTGAGCGTGTACTACGGATATGACGCACTCTCTGTTGGGATAGTTCTTCTCTCGCTTGGAGCTGGTAGGTGACTCGTTGAATCGCGGATACACGAAGCTGAGGGAAGCAGGAAGCGTTGGAGGGAGTGTGATTGGCGGTCGCTGGTCGGACCACGTCGTGATGAAGATGAAGAACGAGAATGGGGGTAATTGGTATCCCGAGGTGAGTGCCCCTGATTTCGAAAACGAGACGGGGATAATGACGGATTACGAGAGATGCGCCTGAAGAGTGCGACGCTCGCAATGATCTGGCTACCTGTGAGCGTCATTGGGTACGGATGGGTGGCAGAGAAGCACGTTCACGTGGGTGTGATCTGCTTGATGCTGTTCTTGTGCGGATTCTTTTCGATGTGAGCGACATGGGATCGAAGCTTGGTGGATGTGCTGACATGTTTCAGATGGATGTACGCGTGTACCTTGGCCTATGTGGTGGACGCGAACCCGGGTCGGTCAAGCAGCGCGGTCGCGACGAACAGTTCGTTCCGAGGTATCCTGGCATTCGTTTCTACGATGGTTGCCGTCCCGCTGCAGGATGCGGTTGGCGATGGGTGGTTATACACCGGGTTTGCGGGGCTCGTGGTTGTGATGGAGGTGCTCATCGTTCTTGTCCTGCACAAGGGTGTCTCTTGGCGGGAGGAGTGCGTTTGAATACAAGGGATATGTTTCTTTATGTATTTAAATAAATAGTATGTGGCTGTGCCATACTTCGGAGCTTACCGAAGTTGGACGTGTTGGTGACGAGACTGCGAAACACGCCAGAATAATCGACACCCCCGTCGCCGTCGTCGTCGTCGTCGTCGAGCACAACCGCGACAGCATTTCGACGCTGTCGGACGAATCTAGCTCAGCCTGCGGCCACAGTATCAGCGGAACTCAACTTCCTTGTTCTCCTTTCCTTTCACGCCACTATGGGCCAGTCTCTCTCTCGTCGTCCAGCTCCAGCTCCAACGCCAATGCCAGCGTCCGCATCCGCCCAAGGACACCCAAATGATACACCCACACATCGACGTTCTCTCCCTCGCCGTTTTCTTTCGTCCCTCCCCAAGCCGTCCTTGAGATCGCGTCCGCTATCCTCCCTTACCCTACCGACCCAACCCGAACAGACGCTCAGAGGGAAGAAGCGCCGCTGGTGGCTCTCGCGTAGACACAACGACCCAGCCAACACCGAGGGAGACGTTCTTGAACATATGGACCCCTTAACGGAACATGACGAGCACCAGGTCGATCGTGACGTCGACGAATTTGGGGTCATCACGCATCGCGTGCCCGACAGTCACGGTGACTCCCCGGTAGCATCCGCAAAGGGGAAGGAAAAGGCGAAAGACGTTTCCGACATCGAGGACGACAAAAGAGCGGACGACGAGACTCCCGTTCCATCCTCGTCAACTGTTCCCCCTGTTGCCCAGTCAGGAGCTGGCAAGGAGCACGTCGACGATGACGGACTTGTCATCGCCCCAACGGTGCCTCCCTCTCGTCAACCCTCGCCTTCGTCGCCACCGGCACGAGAGTCGGAACGATCTTTCGCCCCTCTCCCACCAGCACCCACGCCCCCGTTCCCGCCACAGTTATCACCTCAGCAAGGGAACACTAGCCCCCGACCCTTCCCGCCTCCTGGAACCCTCGTCGTCGTTCAAGGTGTTGTACATACGACAGATGTCCCTCGCCCTTCAGAACGTCTCGTAGCCACATCCAATCCGACTCCTCCAACGACCAACGATGCTACAAATTCAAATGCCAACACCAGTTTAGAGACCGGCTCAACTCGACCATCTTCCGTACCACCCGGAACTAGGTTACGCAACCCTCTTTCAGGCATTTTGCCGCGCCCTACCAGCATGGTTCCAGCAGCGTCTTCTTCGCCTCTTCCGGAGTCCGTGATCGGCTCCTCAAACATTGGCTCTCAAGGCCGACAAGTCACTTTGAATGCTAGTGGTACAGCCGAGGACAGCGAAGACGAGGATCGCACACACACACATCCACATGGAATCTCAATGGCACAGGGACCTGCCGGCGCATCCGGTTTATCCGCGAGCAGTATTGATGTATTGGGAACTTTGTTGAGGTATGTCCTTTTAACCACCTGGTTATCCACCCGCGGCACCTTTTTTTTTCTCAACCCTCCCACTTCAAATAGCGTTGCAGCAGCGGCAACAGCCGCATCTCTTTTGACTGGTTCATCGGAACCCATATTTTCCTCAGGACTCACATCCTCTCCACCTGCGCCAACTTCCAACTCCATCCTTCAACCTACGGGCTTAAATTCTAATGTTCCATCTGAACGTCCACTTTCCCCAACCCCAACCTCGGATGCAGGACGTATGAGACATGTGTGGAGTAGCCTTCGGGACCGACTTGGGCTCGGAAGTGGGGCTCATAATTCGAATCACTCTAACGACACCACCTCAAGCTCAGGTCTGGGACAAAGTACGCCATCTCAGCCATCTGACGTCGTACGACCTCGTGACCCCCGTGAGATCATGCTTGCCGAGATGGCAAGAGCGTTCAATCTTGGGCTTGGACTTGGTGGCGCGACAACAAACACTCCATCTACTGCTGCCTCTGCAAACTCTAACACTCCGGAACTCACGATGCCTGGTGACAGTGATGTTCTAGCTGGAGAGAGAGACGGACAGCCGCCATCGCTTCCCCCGCCCGACAGCTTCGAGCGATTCCTTATGGATCTGCAAACCGATCTTAGGGTTACGTTGATGCAGGAGCAGGAACCAGGTATTACTGGAGGGGCACCGCGAGATGCTGATGAGACTGCTGAATATGTGGAGGAAGATCAACCCATTCCCGATTTGCAAAGTCTCTCCGATTCCGAATCTGAAGAGTTTGAAGCGAGGCACTTCGACAGTGACGAGGAAGACGAACCCGACTGCGAAGGGGATTTGGATGGGGAGGGGGATGAAGAGGGTGTGCACACCGCCCAAGAACAGCTCAGTGGACGTACATCTCCAGCAGTCTCTGCCCTCGGTACGGGCGTCCACTCTCCGTTCGGTGTAATCACCAGACCCAGGTCGTCTTCCTCTCTCCACGCTAGCGGTACGTCTCTGCCTCACATAACACCCTCACAGTCAATATCTACAGCAATCTGCTTGGGCACCGACGGTGACGTTTGTGCACGTAATCCCGCCACAGATAACGATAAGAGCGGGGATGTCGATGCTGCGCACGCATCCAGGGTTGCCATTGGAATAGGAAGCCGCGTTCCAGTAGACGATCTAAGCCCGTCAGAAATGCGGTCCAAAGAGGAGCCAGAAGGTCAGAAAGAAGGGGCTGTATTAGGCGTGGCGCACAGCCCAGAGGGTTCGGCTGCAGGACGGACGGTGGAGGCAGAGGGTGGACATGCCGTTTCGAGGGGCATTGCTGTGCCGCCACTTGACGCCCAGGATTCTTCAAATGTACCAGGCACCGGGACTAGGAGGGATTCTTTCCTTCCAGGAACGTCGCCTTTGTCTGGTCCTTTGACGTCTAACACTCCCGATTCATTAGTAGGAGGGTTGGCGTTAGCTTCGCACGTTCCTACACAATTGTCAACCTCAGCGTTGCCACCGCCTTTGGATTCCGAGTCCACCACGCAGAGCTCGTCTTCCACAAACCCGGCGCCAGGAGACTCATCAATGCCTTTCCGTTTACCGTTCACGCCGAGCTCTGCTTCGCGTACCGAGCACACACCTGGGGGGGGCATCAACTGGTGGAGGATGTACCGATTCCCAGCAATAGCATCCCCAAATTTAGGACAACAAGGACCTCAAGGATCGTCACAGCCGGCTTTTCGCACTTCGACACAGGGTCCGAGTCACACTTCTACTCCTCCTTGGGCACGCGCCACAGACCAGAACCAGCAAAATGAAATGATTACGCCGCATGGGATGGCCCAAGTCCCAGGTCCACATAGCGGGCTGGCTGCGCCAGCACCAACCCCCTCTGCTGCTACACCCACCAACATGCCTGAAATGGTGTCTGCCACCAACCAGAGCACTAGTACACCCCCGTCTACAAATGACCAAGATTCCAATCCTCCCACAAACTCGAGCACGAGCACCGACCCCGCAGAACACCGTGGTAACGTTGTCGTACCTGTCATCGTGGTTGGACTACAGTCTGTGAACATGGACAGACAACCTCCACATACGCCTCACCCACCCACATACCACACCCCTGCAATGGACGACGAGGATGGGGAGGGTATGGAGCTTGACGGCTTGGAACAACCAATGTCGATGCCCCTCCACATTCCCGAGCCAGCCGAATTCCGCCATCACTCTAGCCCTTCGAATACGACCCAACAAGAGCAGGGCGGTCAACAACCGGCCCGCGGACGAACGTGGCAGAGTCGCGCTGCGAATGCGATTAGGAATTTGCGGCCTTCGAGGAGAAACGCAGATGCCACCAGCCCACAGCCACGAGAGACCCCTGGTTCGAGGACGTTCTTAATTTATGTCATTGGAGGTACATCTTTAGACCTCCCTTCTTGCTGTCGTTGCTAATGTGTGTGCCCCCGTAGGGTATTACCCACCTGACCACCAGATCATTACAGGTGGTAACTTGGACTCTTTTGAGGCACTGTGGTGCGTTCTTCATTTCTGTATGTTTCACTTGAGCGGGATATTCAAATTGATGGGACGAATAGGGAGCTTGCCGAGCTGTTGGGTCAAGTAAAGCCTCCAACGGTGTCCAAAGAAGAAATTGAGAAGTCTGGGCTCGAAATTATCCAAGCATCGACGCTCGAAGGGTACGAGAAACAAGGCCGCGTCGCGAGCAATTGCATCGACAGGGTACGTGGTTTTTTAAGAGGCAAAATTATCGCTGATGCTGCTCCAGTGTCTTATTTGTCTCGATGATTACAACCCAGAGGATGAGCTGCGAGTGCTTACATGTAAACATGCGTTCCATCAGGGTTGCGTGGACAGATGGCTCGAGACAGGCCGTAATAATTGCCCCGCATGCCGCACAAAGGTTTGTCCAGTGTAGTGAACTGTGCATTCTGGTGCTGAACAACCATTTACATTATCAGGGCGTTGGTAATGAAAATGCAGGACCCAGTTCTGCAACATCATGAGACCGGCTATTGCAGGACATCTAGCTGCCCCACTAAATCTGCGCATTCACAGATACCACCATTCACTCATATCCCAAAAGTCACTCCTTCATTCATTTTCGCATCTTCACATTAACAGAAAAAATCGATTAAGACCAGAACCCCTCTACTGTAGCATGCTGTTCGTTCTCATCCTGTCTTCTTTCATTTCGCTTCAAGCTTTGCAATCTGTCGCTTGCCAGTGTCTCAACCTGCTCAGATATATATTGGCTACTTAGTACAGTACCCTTGTCCCCTCACCTACAAACACGGCGCAATCACGTTTCTCATCGCTCAATTTTCTTCATCATTTTCTTGTGTACCGTTGATTTGGGGGATAGTGACAACAAAGGACCTTGAATCAATAACCTATTCATCCCCCAGCGTTTTTCGTTTCACGTAACCCGGTGGTAGACTGGCTCAATGGGTATACACGCAATTAGGACTAGGTACTCATGCCCGCCTCGCGGTAATCCCGGCCTCCTTCAGCTTTGCTAATAGCTGGTCGACGTTTTCCACCTGTCAAAGGTGAAGCACCAGTGAATTACTGGAACAAAATACGCGGATAAAATAAATACACACCTTGCCACCACCAACGCGCTTCGGAGGCTCAGTGACCCGGATGGTCTCTAAGCGAGGGGTAAAGTCAACGCCAAGATCTGCAGGTGTTAATTTTTCGAGGGGTTTTTTCTTTGCTTTCATGATGTTAGGCAAAGACGCATATCTAGGCTCTGAAAACAAAGGACTGTGTGAAGGAGCCGGAAGCATCACACACGTGGCTATCACGTACCATTCAATCTGCGAGCACCAGGTCAGCGTGCTGTTCCCACAATGCCCTCCAAGACGCTCACCTCAGATCCGTGGTGACCACGAGAGGAAGCCTACATCGGAGTTCCTCCAATCCGCCATCTATCTCCCGAGTGACAAGCGCCACCTTCTGTGCTGCGTCGACATCGACCTTGCTCGCAAACGTCGCCTGCGCCCAGCCCATGAGGCCCGCGAGCATCTGGCCCGTTTGACCCGCATCGTCATCAATGGCTTGTTTTCCCATAATGACGACATCGACACCGTCAGACTGACGTTCGATTACCGCTTTGAGGGCCTTGGCGACACCAAGCGGCTCGGGGGAGGGTGCGGACTCGGGGATCTCGACGTGGATGGCCGAGTCGGCACCCATGGCGAGTGCTGTCCGGAGTGTCTCAGAAGATTTCGGTGGGCCGATAGTGACGACTTTGATGGACTTGACGGCATCTTTGAGGCGTTCTCGTATCCGAACTGCCTCTTCCACCGCTGGGACGGCGTCCGTTCAAAAATGGTGTGATGGAGCAAAGTCAGGGAGGACACCCACCGATCTCGTCAAACGGGTTCTGTTATGGAAAGTGCGATTAAAAAGGGACGGGGGGCGGCGTTGGAGGAGACACACCATCGAGTGTTTGACGTTGAGGTCGATGCCAGTCTGTTCCGGATTGACGCGGATCTTGACGGCATAGTCTACTGCCCTTTCATAGAGAAATGGGATGAGCTGGGCTTGTACAAGGCATGTGTGTGTCACTTACCGCTTTACTGGGACGAGGATGTTGAGCAGGCGTGCAGCGGAAGGTCTCATTGTGGTCACCGGGAAAAGTAATATCGGAACTCGGCAGAGTTGCCGAACAGAGTCCCATGCCACGTGATTTTTATCTTTCTACGGACTCTTTCGCGTCAAGGACCCGCCGACCCCCTGATCGGACAATTACATCAAGGTCGGTGTTCCTTCGCATCGCTCTCTGGTTTGGCTTTCTGGCCCGGAAAGAAAGCATGAATCATGAATGTGGAGACAATCATCCTCAGTCTGGCCCATCTTGCTGACCCAAGGGTTTTGCGACGTTTCTTGTAAGACAGTATTCTTTGATGATGTGGGCTGCCTCAATGTCCTCAGATTAATCGGGGTCACTCTTTCGTACCATCAGCTGGGCCCGCTCCCCGGTTTCGTCCAAACTTGAGCCTGACGCATTATCGAAACGAATGAATTAGACAGTTTAGCCCTCCCAGTAACGTAGGCGAAGAAGAATCGGGGCAGGAATTTGATTATATGTACATAGAAAGATATGCCTTATGTGCGCAAATGTCAGTGGTTTGTCCATGAAATGACTGCGTGTCGCGACAACTAGTGGCTGTTTCTCGCAGCAGCCATCAACTTTGAAAACATGGAGTTAGGTCGAGCGAGAAGCACCCGAGGCGGAGCATACTCGATTGGTACACCTTGCTCCATCACCAGTACCTTATCGCACTCTTCCAGGATTTTGTCGCTCAGTCGGTGCATGACACTGAGAATAGTTGCATCAGGACAGCTCTGGCGCATCGCCTGCTGGATGAAGACGTCGGCACCAGCATCGATCGATGCAGTCGCCTCGTCCAGCAGTAAGATCTTGGGGTTGCGTAGGATGGCAGCTGCGAGACACAGGAGCTGGCGCTGGCCGACAGAGTAGTTTGACCCATTATCTTCGACGACAGTGTCGAGCCTGGACTCTTGAGAGGCAACAAAGTTCTTCAGACCGACAAGATCGAGAGCATGCCAGAGCGCATCATCTGGATGCTTGCCGTCGAAATCGAGAGAGGAGCGGATTGTGCCCGAGAAGATGAAGGGATCTGCGGGTGTCAAGTTTGGAACGTGGATGTTTATGAAGCAATCACCTGCTGCTTACCTTGGGGTATCACTTGCATACCGCGGCGCAAAGTCGAAATGCCAAGGGACTTGATGTCTAGCGGAGAAAATACAATTAGAGATCACAAACTGGTGGTGCAGATCGGTAGATCATCCTTACCTCTGCCATCGATCTCGACCGTGCCATTGCTGGACTCAATCATACGGAGCAACAAAGACAACAGCGTGGACTTTCCAGAACCAGTGCGCCCGACGATAAAGACTGTCTCTCCCGCATTGAAAGTGAGGCTGACATTGCGCAGAACGAGCTTATCAGGACGGGAGTGGTATGCGGCATCAATGTTACGCAGAACAATCTCGCCGCGCGAGGGCCAGACCGCCTCGACCGGATCGGAACCAATGTACGCGGGATCTTCCTTGGGGAGCGAGGTAGTGTAGTTCATGAGACGTTCGACAGAGTTCATCTAGAGATAATTGACTGAGTTCAGAGTCTAGAGAGTAGTCGCTTAAACAGACCTCTGCTTCGACATTGGCGGCACTCTTGAGGAGCAGGTTCATGATGTAGGTGAGAGTCGATGCATAGGTCAATGCGAGTACGAATTGGGTGCTGTTTCCGACCACCTTGGTGTGTGCAAGCAAGGCGAGGGCAAAGACGATTGATGAAGACATGATTTCCATGCGAAGGGTGACCCAGATTTCTGGCCGGACTTTAGCCATTCCGAATAACAGTGAAAAAACCGAACATACCGGCATGCATCCTCAAGAATGTAGGTTTGTTACTTGCATCTAGGAGCCCCCCAACCACATTTTCGAAGTCAGTCTCGCGTCCGTAAGCCATGATCGTCGGTATTCCATCGAGGGTTTCATTGATGCGAGATTGGAGTGGACCTCGTCCAGTAGACTCGAGACGCTTGAGCTCACGGAGCGACTTGCGGTAGAATTTGAGCACAAACCAATAGACGATGATCATCGGGAACACGAATGCTAATCAACTCATGAGCGGAAATCGAGGAAACAGATCTTGTGCTTAAACTCACCCATCATGATTGGAGTGCTGTAGCTCAAGATAACGATGGTGGAGATCAAGTTTCCGATACCTGCCACCAATTGAAAGAGTTGAGGCATGAGACGCTGATCAATAGATTCGATGTCCTTGGAGAACCGGTTCATGATTCGGCCAATCGGTTGACTCTCGAACCACCACATAGGAGCATACATGACACCCTGAAGGGCTTTGGAGTGGAATGTGCGGCTGGCACGGACGCTGCTCAGGAGAATAGTTATGTTGAGGATGACTATACGCATTGAGCCTAAAGACATAGAGGAAAGATGAAGATGCGGCAAGCTTACCAATGAGGAGGGCGGAGGCGAAACCGATGCCATCGTATATGCCGATCCAAGCTTGAGCTTTCTCGTGAAAAGTGTCTTCTGTCCACCAAGTGAGCCATTGGCTCAGAATGACGACGCTGCCTTGCAAGAGTATGATTTGAAGCAGCAGCATGATAATCATCCCAGTACCGCCAGTAGCCTTCAGGTATGCCCACCACGTTGCCGCACCAACGGCGCCGGTGTTGCGCTCTTCCTCGGCGATAACCTGGCTAGTGGTTTCTTGGTGCTGAACTGGAGCCTTCTGGGGACCGGGAGTACTCTTGCGCTTTTCATCCTTTGCACTGTCAGGATCCTCCGGAGGTGCTTGAACCTCGCTGAGCAGACGAGTGAGCTCGCCATTCCTAGCAACAAGGTCGTCGAAGGAGCCTTGCTCGACAACGGTACCATTGGAGACAACGATGATATGGTCGACCTGGTTAAGGTACTGGAGCTGGTGAGTAACGAGAACACGAGTTTTGCCCCGCAAGACATGTCTGATACAATTGTTGAAAACGTTGCGACCAACACGCGGGTCCAAAGCAGCAAGGACGTCATCGAAGAGGTAGATGTCAGCATCGGAATAAACTGCACGGGAGAGAGCAAGACGGGCTCTCTGTCCGCCGCTGAGGTTGTTTCCCTTCTCGCTCATCTGGGTAGCCATACCGTGGGGGAAAGTCTCGAGATCCGAGTCAAAACATGTAGTCTGGATGGCCTTCTGGAGTTGACGGATGTCGAGGGGACGACCGAACAAGATATTGTCCTGAATGGTGGAGGTCTGAACCCAGGGTTGTTGTGCACAGTATGCAATAGACCCATTACAGAGAACCTCGCCAGAGACACGTATCATCTCTCCAATGATAGCGGACAAAAGGGAACTTTTGCCAGATCCGACATTGCCGACGATAGCGGTGAGGGAGCCAGTGCGAATCGAGATGTTCACATCGTGTAGGAGAGGACCAGGGCCGGAAACTTCATCCTTGTCAACCTTGTCGATACTGGAAACTTCAGCCTTGTCGTCTGTTACTTGAGCAGGTGAGAGGGTATCGTCGCTGTCGAGAGCGGTCCAGGAGAAAGCGCCATCAACGATGGTGATAGCGCGTCCGATGTCCACAAAACCGGGCAAAGTCTCGCTCGTCGAAGTCTTCTCGTCAGCAAGCAAGAAGGAATAAATGCGACCCCAGGATGTGGCTGCAATGACGCTCGCACTATACGAACCCAGGGGTGAGTTCGGCTCGCTGAAGATAACCAACGACATACCTGAGGAGCTGGGGAAGCGCTATGAGAGGGTCCACCAGCATGCCGAAGAAAGAAAGGGCAGGGAAGACTCTTGAGGAGGAGACCTTACCCATGTTCTCGTGGCCGAAGAGGGAGAAAGCAGCAAGGGGCATGATAGTGTTAGTGACCTGGACGAAATGACTTCAACATCTCAATTATATCACCGGGTACTACGCAGACTTGCCTGCCCGACGATGACAAAGATTGCAACGCCCATATTGAATTTCCGCAACCAGCGAAGCTGCTCTGTACGAATGCCTTCCAGCTTAGCCAAGAAATGCTTCTCGAGGCCATTGATCTTCACTACGCGAATACCTGGATATCCAGAGAGTTAGTAAAGTAGTGTTAATTATCCAAAAGCAGCTTTACCGTCCAAGACTTCACGGACGGTCTTGAGGCGACGATCACCAAGTCTCATGAACCCAGGAGCAGCCTTGCGCATGAACACTGGGACAACCATAATGAGGGTAAAGAGGGAGAATAAGAGGACGCCAATGCTGGCCCATGCAGAGACGCCAAGCAGACGAGATAAAAGGACCGTGACCGCAATCAACTGGAGGGGAATACTCCAGGCTTGATGGATGAGCTCCCATGCCTTGGAGACAGATTCGCAGTCGACATTGACAAGATTCATGATATACCCCTTGCCATATTTGTGGTTGTTCTCCGCAGAAAGACGGAGCGACTTCTTGTAAACAGCGGAAATGAGGGCTGTCTTAACGTCCAAGGCCATGCGCTTTACAAGCTGGTCTGAAGAGCGTCCACAGAGCGTGAAAGCTAACTTGAGTCCCATCAAAATACCGGCCAGTGCGTAAGTATCGTAGATGATCAGTGGGAAACCGCCAGTGTCCGATTTGATAACTGAAGTCCATTCCGCAAGTGCCGTGGCGTTGCCAATGGGTGGGGGAGGAGCCTCTGCTGCGACAATGATTTGTTGTAGCATTAGTGGAGCAAGGATGGCTGAACAGACGGACAAGAACCAGAGAATTCCGGAAACCATCCTATCGTTTTGTAAGTAAAGTGATTTGGCTCACATACAGGCGGGAGATAAAGCTTGCCATAATTTATTGGCGGCGGAAAAGATCGCTCCGAACAGCTCAGGGTTCTTACGATTCCTGTCGAAGAACCATGCTCGTGATTGAGCCCAGAAAGGCTCCACCCAACGCTCCACCATGACTGCCTCGTCATTCCGTCTTAGGGGGAGCAGATCCTACAGGAAGAAAGAAACATGAATTGCATTTAATGTGATATACAGTTCAGCCAGAAATGAATATAACTACCGATTCCAACAATGGCCGCTTCGATCCCAGGCGGAGCAACGGCGTCATCCATGATACAAACAAAAATGCATAGGGAGTGAAGTGAAGTGTTGGGTGGGTGGCAATATTATTGACGGAATCGGGGGTGGTGGCTTCGACGGGAGCTTGCATGACAATCAGTGTACTTGCGGGATGGCGATTGGACGTGCGGAAAGAGTCGTGCTCGTGCTCCTTCCCCAGCGGATAATCCGAAGTCTTCTTGGTGCCCATGATCCCAACAGCAGCTTTAGCGGGAATCTTGATTGGGTAGTCCGAATCTTCCTCAAAAGTAAGGTCGTAAATGCTCTCATCCTCAACCACAGTAACTTGGCTGGCGGGGGTGATAGGCCTGGTGGGTCCAATGACGATCTCCTCGATTACTTCCTCATTCCCAAGGATCTCCAAGGCGATCGTTTGAGCGGTAACATCCTCGTCGAAGAGATGGTCCATCTGCTCCAGGTACTCATATTCAGACTGCAACCAGAAGTGCAGACGAACCATGGTGATCGAGGTGAGGCCGGAGTAAAGAAGAGGCAAGTCCGTCTGGATGGCATCAGGGAAACTGGATAGCTTCGTAACCTTGGCCGCAATCGTTTCAGCGAGCGCATCGACTTCGGATAGAGGGCTGGCCACTGGAGCGTCAGCAAAGTGGCCAGGAGGAAATATTTCCATGGAGTCAACCATCTTCTGAAGCTCGACAAGATCGACCTTGTATGAAGAATTGAATGGCATCTCCGGAATGCAACGGACAGAACTGATGACCAAGGCGAGATCGCCGTTATGAGAAAGGCGCAGGTGGTCGCGGGCGTGCTTCAGGAGGAACATTGCATCAGTGGTCTGAGTGCCGACGAACAGAACGATCCTCTTGGTTGTATTTGACTTCACAAGCTTCAAACCTGTGACATTGAAGGAATTGTCAGCAAAGGCAGGGGCCAACGCACGCTCGACGTAATCAAGGTCCACGAATAAACCATTGATCTTGACATTGCGCGAGCTACGACCGCGGATCTCAATTGTACCATCAACCTGCATGCAACCAATGTCGTCTGTGTAAAGGAGTATGTCATCCCCAGCCCATGGACGGAACATATACTGCGACGCTTCTTCGTTGTCCAGGTAGTGGGTTGCGCTCTGACTCGTGACGAACCCAACGATCCCAGTTGCGCCTTCTTCGCTCCGAGGGATGACAGACAATGATTCATCAAGAAGGACAAGGTCCGTACAACCTTGTGTGGGCCCGAATGAAATCGTGGGCGGGATGGGGTCTGTGGGGCAAACTAACACTTGGGAAATGCCTGCAAAACCAACCTCGGAGCACTGTACAAGTGTTCAGTATAAGTGTGGAACGAAACCTGCCAGAAAAAACTGACTGCGTAGTTGCAAGCGATCGTTGCACCCGGGAATATGACGGTAGCTAGTTCGACGTCACGAACGTCAAGCCCTTCACCACCAATCACCATCCAATAGACACGGTTAAAGCCACGGGGAAGCCTGGATCCACCGGCGCGCATTAGCGCATACTCGCCGAACACACGGAAGACGCTGGGTGTAAAGTGCACTCGCATCATCTGAGAGATGCGAGTGGATTCAAGCCCTTCGTATAATGCGATGCATTGGTCAGCGACAGAGGAGGATGCATCAAGGTATAACGTCGTCCGGTTGAACATGAAACGACGAATCTCGAAAAGAGGCCGCAAGAACGTCTATTTCGGCTGACGAGTCAGTTTCAATTGTCAATACGGTCAAGTAAAACGCCGACCGTTCCACCACGTAGCCATTGGCCATCCATAGGTTTGAAATGTGCGGAAGACTCTTCAGAAAGTACAGCGAGGGTTCTGCGCATGGGATATACAATGCTCTTTGGGACACCCGTGCTGCCACTGGTGGGAGTGATGGAACAGATACAGGGGACCGCTTCAACCACCTCCCCGGGCGACGGAGGAAGTACGTGACTTGGAGGCTTTGGGGAGTCGACGAGGCTGAAAGTAGAGACGGCACGGACTCCCGGTGCAGCTGGCGGCTCCGATGAACCGAAAAGAATGAGGCGTACATCAGCGCGCTCGAGAATAATCTGGAGGACCTCCGGTGTCCACCTTGAGCATAAGAAAACGACTGTACGGCCCGAAAGCCAGATAGCATGTGCCGCAGCCACGAAATCGATTTCGAGACTAGGTGGCCAAATTAGATACGGCCGAGTGAACAAGACACCGTCGAATGTACTCACCCCACATAAAGGCCAATAGGATTCCTAGTATCGTCAAGATCATGAATTTCGTCTGCGAGCTGCCTGACTCGCGCCCACAGGGCTGCGTATGACCATTGATCCTCTCCGCTTCTAACAGCAGTTAGAAAGGGGTGTTGTTTAGCAACTTCCAGAAGTGCTTCGGTGGGGGTAATGAATGAGTTGGACATCGTAGTATGGGTTCACTGTTCCGAAATGAATGTATAGGACACGAAAACTCCAAAGAAAAGACCCAAAAAGAGAAGAAGAAAAAGAACCACGGGGCCAGCCCAAGATAAAGAAGAACGAAAAGAAAAATAGAAGAAGCGGAGGGAGGTCAACCGGAAGGATACCTGAGCTGAACATTGCTTTATATGCGTGGGCTCGACTGAGCAATGCCCTTGGGAAGTAGTCTGAACAGTTCCTTCCGGGACAGCCCCGGTGGCGATCAGTAACAGGTGCACTGCATTTGACATCAAACACGGGCGCTGGCGGACACCTACGGTATAGGTATGTTGATGATCAAGATTTGATGGAGATAGTGGTTGGTGTCATAGCCTCATAGGGACATCAGGCTGCGGTTGGGTATCCTTTTGATATGATGTAATTGATCGCACTGATTCGGATGAAGTTGACTAACTGTATTAAGTTAAGCGTACTCGAACGTTCCATCTTGAGTGCTGCACCACGAGATTATGTGCACTACTACAGCGTATACAGGAATACACTATATTGTCCGTATTTCGCCTTTGATTCTCTCCACCAGCTTTTCTTTCACGACGGGAGCTCATCACGTGAAGGTACGAGTCCGGGTGCCGCGAACATGACAACCGCTGCAAACTCGGTAAGAGCAGCGAATGGGTACCACCAATGTTCATTGTTCTGCTTGGTGAGGTTGTTGGAGGTCGCAACGAAGAACGATTCACGAGCAAGTAACAGGAGGGTGATGACGCCAAGGATGTGTATCCCGTAAGTTGCACCGAAGCCTCCGTTTGGCACTTTGTACGTGCCGTCTGGATGCAAATAATTAGCTTAGTCATGGATACCACGAAATGAAGGCGACACTGACAGCTCGCCATCGCACGAACAAGAGCGACCGTCTGGATCGCGACGAGGATGCAGAGGATGAAGAAAATGTAAATGGAGATCTTGCGCAGTATGTTTCCGGTGTTGATAGTACTCTGCGTAGAACCTGTCGCGGACTCGACGGCCCCAGTGATGCCAAGCGTGACTGCCGCAACCAACGCCAGACGGAAAATCTGAGGTCTGCGTGTAAGCCGCGAAATTGGGCCTTCTGGGAGAGGCATGTCGGATAATCGACCACTGAAGCGGCAATTAGTACTACGCTCCGAGTTGCAAAATCCGAAGTGTTTACCGGTCAAGCACGAGGGTGTATGCCGAGTACAGCAGACCAAAGAAACCGACATTATAGACGATTTCAAAGGCGATGAGCATGTGTACATTCTGGCCATCCGATGCTACACCGGCCAAAAGCGCCCTCAGAGCAAATGCAGCGATTCGAACTGGACGGAGACAAGTTGGTGATGAACGTTTGAACACTCGAAAAGGGCAGTAGAGGCTCACTTGCGCAAAAAAATGCAATGACAATGTAAACGTACGTCGGGCGAAAGATCGCCTGCTTGACGAAAAGCAGAAGGAATGGGACGTAAAGTACAGCAAAGATCACGGCGCCAGCGACCGAATCGATACCATAGTCGTTTGCAATAGTCATGGCTGTCAGGAAACAGTGAAAATAAAAATAAAAAATCAGGGAATGAGGAGAGGAAATGACAGATCAACCGCAAGAAGGTGAGAATGGAAGGGACCTCCTTTTGAATGGAATAGACCAGCGAGAAGCCGAGCACTGCCTTGGGAACTCTGCCATCAGCCAGCATCAGCTCCACTTATGTTCAAGGGATCACCGATGAATATTTGAATCATGATGCAGGTGGGCAGTGGCCTGGGAAACGAGCGGTGCTCCCACTCCATCGGATGCAATAACCTTGACAATGACTGCTGAGGCTTCGAATAAAAGCTGCGTATGGTGTTAGTTATTATGAGGATGGAAGCCGATGGCGGTATGTCTCAGTAGTGGTCGGGGGCAGGACCGGGGAAGGATCCAACATCACACACCGACGTTAAAACATGTTACTGATACCAATAAACATTGATTTCGGCCTCGTGCTAGGCTGAGAATAACTGGAACTAGATGCATGTGCCAGTGGATTGGTTTCCAGAGAATGTGACCACCAATCCTGTGCGTTATGATCGCAAAGTCGGTTCAACTTTAGGGCACTGCCACGGTGTTTGCTAGGCGTCGCGACGGAATAACTCCCTCGCTCTTGCTGGCCCTCCCACCCAGATTTCGGGGAGCCCAAGTTCCCACTGGCAGGCTCACCGACCATTTTTTCGGGCCAAACTTATCATCTATGCAGCTTGGACTCTGCATCTGAGAGCGTTCAAACAAATACGGTGAGTAGATCTCGCTCTGGCCGCTCGCATCCAACCACTGTCGCGTGTTTAGTACGTGCGACGGTTAAATGAAGAACCAGCTTGTCAAGGAGATTTCAGCCCCCCGAGTAGGATGTTACCACAGCCAGGCTATGCCGTTCACCAGAAATGCGGTGTCAGCATTTGCCACCACCTGCCAACCCCATTGAATTTTGATCATTGGCGATGCTCTTCGGATGTTCGACCCCGTGTCCCATCAGTCACGTAACTCGGACACCATCCAAAGCGTTCCCACACCCGTGTGAGCGATCCGCCGACTCGACCGCTTGTGTAGGATCCACAGTTTGGGATGCAAACCAATGGACGAACAAAGCTCGCTTGTCGCGGATTATCAAGGCGAAGTGGCTAGTCAACGTTTTAACCCCTGCGGGAACTTACTGTGCTTAAATCGGTCGGCATATGTTTGGTTGTGTGAACAGATAGTTTGTATGAATTGAATAGAAGTAAGAAGAATTGAACAAGCACAACATGAGACCTAAATCATAAGATTTATTTGACCTAACATACTCTAGTATGCTCAGTTGTGTCATTGGCTGCTTGAATATGCTCCCCATGTGTCCCAGTGTACATCTAGATCAATGCTCCTCATTTGCCCATTTCTGTGTTCTGCTGTGGTCCTGTGTCTGCTTAGAAAAGTGAATACATGCTTTATTCCATTTAGTTATGTACATCATCCATATGTCCCATTGTGCATACATATGCATAGGCACTGCAGTGTGGTATAAAACAGCTACCCAAACCCATGCAATTGCCTATTCTCATCAAGCACAAAGTGTAATTTCTTTGTTTTCACAGCTTTTTCTTCACACTTGGTAAAGGCCTTGCTCTTGGCAGTGAGCAGTGTGAGCTTTGAGTAGACAGTGAGGGCTACAGTAAAGGGATAGTGCTGGATCTCCAAGGGTTGAGTACTAGCTTGAGCTTTCTTGATGGTCATCTTAGTCATGATAATGGGTCACAGGTGACCAATGCAGTGTCACATCTGCCAGCTGCGCCCGGGGTCTTTTCCCGGCTGTCTCCGAGGCATGACTTTCGAAAATCCGCCTTCCACGGGATTCTCCGCGTGAACCGCATATACAGGACATACAGCACAGCATCGTAAAATTTCCCGATGATCGTAACTTATGAAAACAGCTGTGATGCGGCACGGACGTCAAGAGGTTGCAAGCTCCTGCAAATTCAAGGTTAAGTCCATCTCCGCGATCACAGTTATACCTTGAAAGTGTTAGTCTTCTCCATCAACAATTCAAACTTCGAATACAAACGTGCAAAATTGCAAACCATCTCCTCTAGCCAGCGATCCTTGCACGGAAAGCTGTACAACTCACTAGTTGGAATGCCACTGACTTCTCCATGCCTATCGGAAGGGACCCAAGAAATATTATGCATCTCTTGTATGCATAATCTTATTTATTCAACAATCTTCAATTCCGGGGGATGTCTCTGTCTTGCTCACTAAATACCGAGCGCACACATAGAAATATGGTAATGACAACCTTTTCCAACGGTTGCTTGGCCTGAGTGATTATAGTTTCTAACTGAGTGTCACGGGTTGGCTTGTTATAATTAGAGTAGCGTGAGACCACATGATAGACCCCCCCGAGGCCCAAGGATAGGGAAAAAAGTTGTGGCATCTATATGTAAAAAGGCGTCGAGATTCTGTGATAATATATCGCGAACGCAGCTTCTACCGTCTAGAACTTGTCGACTTCCACACCTGAGTCGCTAGCGGTGTCGTCTGTAATCTTGGGTCTACTGGTAGCCAGGCCCAAGGCATTCTTGTAGAAAACGATATTCCCTTCATCCTCGACAAACTGCAGCATCTATGAGTATCTCGTAAGAGGGAACGGAAATCCCAATAATACCTTGCACTCTTTGAAAACGCGGTACACTTCTCTCCATCCACCAGGGGCTCCGCTGAGAACGATCCCTGCTTGCTTTAAACGCCGACGGAGCGCATCAGTAGCTTCCCATCTACGTAAGGCGAGTCAGCATCGTAAATCAAGGTAACGAGAGGGTCTTACGCATGGTAATGCGGGATCTTGCTGGAAACGTGATGCAAGACATGAGTTTCAGAGATGCCATGAGTTGCGTGGGCCCCAATCCAAGCCATGATCTTGCCACAGTCACCCAAAAGATTGCGATCAAGCGTAGCCAAAGCGCCACGAGGGAATGTGAACTCTGGCGCACGATAGTGAGGGAGAAGGGGATCGGTATGTTGCAGGAACGTGATTAGTACTAGCCAGTGGTTAACCCTGAGACAATTATCAGTAAATGAAGATTAAAGGTATGCAGGGTCTCACCATAAGTAAGGGACGAGGTAGAGACGGAAGACATCCCAGAAACCGAATTTATAGATAGACCCGGCGACTCCAGCCAGCCAGAACAAAACGCCGATATCCGATACAACGACTGAACCATGCTGGTGAGACGCGAACATGGCAGCACTCGGGTTGAAGTCTGATTGGGTTCAATGGGAGTCTTCGTAATTAAACAGGTGTCCACTCACGGTTGGTGCCGGAAGGGTATCGCTTTTGACCAGAAGCATTGCGGATCAGGTATGCCGGCCACCCCCCAAGCTAAGGGGAGCATGAGTATACGCAGTTAAAGACCTTACATTAAAAGACGTACGAGATAACCAGCAGCACCAAGAGTAGCACCGATCGGAGAATCACCAAGAGCATCCCACAGTTCCTTTTTGACCTTGTCGCTTACGCTCGAGCCAAGAATGTTCTCCTGTATAGGATCAAAGGCAGGCAAACCGAGTTGGGAGCGAGTCTTGGGAACAAAGACCTGGTCTTGAGTCATATGACCGGTCGAAGCATGGTGCTTTGCATGTGTGATTCTCCAAGAGTGATATGGAACACCCAAGCTGGAATTTCAAAGTAGCGTGTCAATCACGTGATATCTTTAAAGGAAAAACGAAAAACGAAATCACGTACGCTGAGTGAAGCACCCATCCCACGCTGTGGTTAACAAACTTTGACTCGGAGAATGCTTGGTGACCACATTCATGTGCTACGACCCAAAGACCGGTGGCGAAAAGACCAGTCCAAAAACCGTACAGAGACCACAGTGAGAGCCGCGCTACTGGGTAAAGAATGGGATAGGGCAAGTTGATAGCCCCAGGAGTAATGAAAGCGTCAAGGAATGTAGCGGCTTTGTAAGTACCACCAATAACAACGCAGTCCCACACGCTGTCACGAAAACCACGCGTCAGCGAGGTCGAAGAGAAAAAAAGGCAGGTGCCGTACATATAGAGTGACGAACGAAGGGCAGAACGCTTGAAGCAGTGTGCTCTATACATTGCAACGAGATTAGCTGGGCACTATTAGAGACTGGAGAGCAGCAGTGAACTTACGGGATAGCACTCAATAAGTCCTTGATAGTGAGGTCTGGAATAATCACCTCATTTTGCTTGATAGTCGTCACGCCATCCTTTGATTGAACGCTCATAGTGATCGTGGTCGACGTAACGGAGCCTCCGGTCTATCCCAGCAGTCCAAGCAGAAAGGCAAGAATGGGAACGAAGCGGGAGGTATCAGGGAGAAGGGAAGAGGCGAAGTGAATTTTGGCGTGAAGCCATTTTATTGGGGAAAAATGTATAGTCCGGATTTGGCCGGGCACGTGGCTTGTACTTTCAAGGCCGTCCGATTAAAAAGTCGATCGAGACTTTGCCATAGTATGTGTCTTTCAGCAAAGTTTTGTCCGAGTCTGCCAGAGCCTCGACTAAACCGAGGCTTTGAATAGGAGACCATCACGATCGGTATCATCCATGCAAGCAAACGGACTTATGATTGACAGGTGAAAACGTTGGGGCAGTCATGTAGCGTATTTTTATCGCATCTAGCGAGCCGAGATGAAGCGGGGCACAGCATGCGTTTTGGAAATCACACCACAATCACAGGATTAGATGATGCTATGGAGGGGCCTATGGCAGTTACTGGCCGTGTCAAGGTCAGCTCAGAGCTTGTAACCGTGCTGCTAGACCCTCTAGGAAAGCAAAACCGTCCTTGGTAATCGTACGGCTACTGCTCCTGTTCGTCACGGCGCCAAAGTCCACTACCATCTGAGCGAGCGCTTTATTGTCTGATGCTCTTGCCACTTCCCGTTTTAACCTTGCGATAAGGTTCAATTTCACATTGGCAGGTTGGGCTTCGGCGGCCTGATCTAGATTGGTACACCGAGTCCGTGATGTCCGCATCGGTTGCACGTCCACTGCCGGGTCACCGAGTTGTTTGTATAAGGCGTCCAGGAAGCAAAAGCCCTCTATAGTCAACGTTCTCGACGTTCCAGTCTCCTTGAGGACTGTGACAAATTCTGCCACAATCTCCGACAGAGCAGTGTTATCTGTGGATTTCGACACTGCTAGCCGTAATTGCGAGAGACGTTCCGATTTCTTGATCCGCACAGGTGGTCGTGGTCGCAAGTTTTTCGGTTGCTCTGCAGTTCGGCACTCTTCGGTGGAATCGCCAGAAAGATCATCGGCGTCGCCCTCCTCCTTCGTACCCTTTGGCATCGCTGCCTGTGTATCGGGGGTTGGCACATTCGTCTGGTCAGCGAGGGCTGGCCGATGATTGAGCTGGAGTTTGGCGAGGTCCTGGAGTACATCTTCCATTTTTGAATTGGTGCATGCAGGGCGTTTGGGCACTTTTTGTAAGACCGGTTTTGCCTAGGATTGATATTATTTCATCCGAAATAAAATCGCATCATGTAATGAACCGTACCTGTTGGGGTGGTGGCCAGATAAACTTGTCAATGTCTCTAAACCCGTTCTCACGGGCGAGTTCTTGGAACTCGTTCATCCAGTGCTCGTAATCAGGCCGCTCAGCAAACTTCAATCGTCGACAATACCTAAGTAGTTCTTCGAACTCCGAGGGAATCCCACGGCAAAGATCCTCTGGGAGAGCAGATTGTTTGGCACGCTTTATACGCATGTGCTGCTCGTCCGTCTTAGGTACACCATTGCGAGTCCACGGAAGTCCGCCAGGGGTGAGCAGATGGATGAACATCAGTGCAGCGGCTTCAAGGTCGTCCCGACGAGACGGAACTGCAGCATAATTCATGGGGACGTATCGGCCAGCGAAAGAGTCTGGGATACTGACCCTTGCCTTTACAGTGGACGCCGACTGATGCAAACCAATAATTCCCGATAAAGTCTCTCTTCTGCTTGGAATCAGGAATGTGACGGCGAGTGATGGGATCGATATAGCGTTTGGAGAAACCAAAGTCGATCATGTATATCAGAGTATTGTTTGGTGCACGACCAACTGCACAATTTCCAAGTTGAACGTCACGATGGAGGACCTCCCGTTGATGCATTGTCTGGAGCCGTGATATCTACAATAAAGCATAATCAATGGATTGAATCATGCAGATTTTCGATGGTGTCACAGTACCACTTGGTAAGCAATCGAGCAAACGCTCCGCAAATCGAGCGTCTTCTTGTCATTGCTTCGGTATATACCATCTAAGCTTGATCCAAGCAGACTGATGACAAGATAGTGCCATTTCCCTTGTACACCAGAGGCGAATAGACTCGGCATGCCTTCTCCCCCTTGTAGCAATGGATAGAAATGCTCTTCATATCGATTAGTTGGGCATTCGTGGTTGATGTCTTGCACCTTGAGTGCAACCCAATCTCCATTGTACACGTGATTGGCGCTGAAGATCGAGCCTACATGACCTTGGCTGAGCAATGGTGCAGGGGAAGGACCACCAGCTTACCAGAATAACCAGATCCTAACCGTGTGTGCAACCAGTAATTACCTAGGCGGCGAGGTATTCCTTCAGATTGGTGGGTCATGGTGCCGGTCCTGGGAAGAAAGATCTACAAGCGTTCAGTGTAACGGCCAGCGGGTGGGGGAAGTCAAGGGATACGTGACGTCCTCGTGGAGACCGAAACACGGATGCGACGCGAGGTCAACCAAGTTCAGCTCCACTTACGAGATCGCGTCAATCACGTGGACATAATAACACAGCTTGGTTTAATTTACACTGCACATTGGGAGATTACAACTACACAACCGTTACTCGTACACTGTGCCCCACGGTCGACACACATACTGAAAAAAAAAGCGTCACAGGCGATTTACAATCGCTTTGCTGATTTCTCTGCATACTTGGTCGACAGCTCGGAAGCCAACTTGAGTGCACGAGGCGTGTCATACTTGCCCATGACGACTTCCACGAGCTGTATCTTTCCTGCGCTGGAGAATTCGGGATCATCCAGTAGTTTCTCCAATCCGGGCTTGTCTCTGACAGTGTAGGACCTCGACAGTGTGCCATCGACGTCCCCGAGGGTCGTGAGAAGCGATGCCCATTTCCTGGATCGGGTCAACATCTCGAAGCGTGGTCCAAGAGTATCATCACTAACCAGTCAACGATGTCATTATACTTCCTATCCGCGACTCAGCATTTCGGATATTATGTGAAGAAAAAATGTTACTCGCCTGTTCATGCCATGGAGGTTTCTTTCGATGTTATAACCTGCGTTGTTGATCAAGAAGATGATTGGGGTGAGCCGATGGTGGATCATAGTAGAGAGTTCCTGGACACCGAGTTGCCTGGAGATTTATTAGAACATAACCGGCATTAGAAATGGTTGAGCCTACATGCTGCCATCGCCGATGAAGAGCATAACGCGACCAAGTTCTTTATCACGGGCGGCAAGGGCCGCTCCTAGGGTGCTCCCTACGAGATCTCAAGGTTAACTCGCTACCTAGGCGTGTTTGTTCAAGCAGCTTACCAACAGTCCAGCCGATGCTGCCATACAGTATCTGACTCACGAATACGGATTGTTCGGGTAACGGAACATCTAGGATACCAAAACTCGAGGATCCTATCACTGCACTAAGTCTGGGTCATACAGGCATAAATAATCGCAAACCTGTCTCCGTAACAATCACGTCCTTCTTTTTGAAGAACTTGCTGACTCGAGGCCAGAAGTAAGCTTGCGTGATGTCATTGTGACGTTCCACGGGGGTTTCTACCTTAGGTCGAGAAACAGTAAGTTCGCTAGCGCGATGTTGGTGCGCCTTCAAACGGGAGGTGAGCTTTGGGAGCAAAAGCTTCATCCCGATCCCTGGAAAGTGCGCGTGGCGCACGAGGGTGTGGTCGGAATGCAACTGAAACCGACTCAGGACCTTGCCGAGTTCACGGACGAAAGCGTGCATACCTCGATGACGTGAGTAGTCGGAATTCGATATGTGAACATCCCAGTGTTGAAATCCGATTTCAGTGCGCCAATAGACAGAATCAGCTTGGCTTTTTCTATGTTTCCCTTGATCATAGGATCACTGATATCTCCTATGTAAATCTTCGATAACCAAAGATGAACAAGGAATCGGACAAGAGCAACGAGGACATACACCGCCGTATCGATCGTACTCCTCGCTGATCGCGGTTTTGCCCATCGGTGTGGAGTAAACGGGGAAACGAGTAGTAGTGACCAAGTCCTTGACTTCGTCCTGCACGTCATGCCGAAATACGCAAGCGTCGACAAGAATAGCAATGTTACTCTCTGCTTCATTAATGGCTTCGGCGATCTCATCTAATACGAAACCTTCCACATCAGGGTCGTTTGGTGGAGGTGCGCGGGAGAGTGGGATCTTCAATCGCTTGGCCGATATTTTTTCAGACACCATATCGGTTGGAAGTGCCAGATAAACTGGTCGGGCCTGGAGACCGGTGAATCCTCGAGTACAGTTAGATATTGTAACACATACGCGGGTGATGCAATCGGTGAGAATACGATCGACTTCCGCGGCGGCTTGCACCTTGTTCATCAGGATTGCCTGAGTCATGGTTACCTGTTCGGCGGCCTTGGTGTAAACGTCGAATCTATCGACTGAGGTGAGCGACGTTTTTCGTCTAGCTGTGCTTGGAAGCACCTTCCGTCTCCCAAAGTGTGATGAAGCAAAGGTTTTGTCTTCAGCTGGACAGTGCTGGGGACCCCTACTATATGAAGTACCGGAACCATCTCGGATAGTGCTGGATCGGACATGAGAGTTGAACATGGCAAAAATGTATGATGTCACTCACCACCCGCGATGCCGTTGATGGCACTCAACTCTCCAACACCGAACCTTGAAGAGAGGTCAGAAAGATCGCAAGGTAATCAGGATCCAAAGTACGTTGTGACGACTACGCCTATGCTGTGTCTCTTGACTCTTGCATACCCATCAGCAGCATACGCCGCGTTGAGCTCGTTGCTGCAACATATTAGATGATGGACCCAGTGCACATGAAACACATACCAGTTCCCAATCCACTGGAGCTTGGGATTATCCTCTATATAGTCCTTGAAGACGTTTGTTAATGGGCGACCAGGCTCAGCATACACTCTGCAAGCGCACCAGGAATGCTAGATGATGCGTGAGCATCACCATAAGTGAGACTAAGTGGGGTATACATACGCATGTTAAAGTCACCGGGCACTCCGAAGACGGACTGGGAGGAAAAGGTTATCAACACCCCGTGGTTCGGTGGAGGGGATATACCGTGACTTCAAGCTGTTCCAACCTAGTCAGGATGTAATCTGAAACGGTAATTTGTTCATCGTCTTTGGTCTCAACTGCGAGAGACCGCAGCTCATGGCGAAGTCTGGCGACCTCTGATTGAAGATCAGTTACGGTGGCTTGCATGGTTTAGGAGTCGGGGAGGGGCAGGTCACACCGTTTTATAAAAGATAGCCCTCAGGGGGTGGCACGCTGGTCATGCCGGGGCACGGGCCCTTCGTATGTCCACCCGGGTTGCACGGGCAGGCACGTCTTGGCTCTTACCGTCACGCGATCTCCGCAGCTCACTGCAATTCCAAATTTCGTTCATAATATTTTCGCTCACTCGCCGTCCATCGCCGGCTTCCCTCTCGAAGTTGGACGACCGTTCATTCACCCACCCGGTCGTCTCCGAATTCTGCCACGCTCGTGCCTGGTTCGAAGGCTAGACGGCTTGCCGTCGCAGGGGCCGCACTGTCACATCCAAAGGACGCGCGCACACGCGGACGAAGCGGAATTCCGGCCAACCTCGCCTCTCAAAGCATGCATCGCGTTCGCCATAACGTGGTGACTCGGACGCGGAAACGGAACAGGGGACTAAGGTCCTCCCGGAAGTATCTAGGAAAGAAGATATGATGGGCATTGGGTGCGGCAGCATGGTGCAGTTCCTCGTGTGCCCGGTAATGCAGCAATAATGACGAGTCAACAGATCGAAAGTCCGAGGAGACGCTACATACGACGAAGGAATGAGCAAGGGTGAGAGAGTGTAAGTGTCGCAAGATCAGAATGACCGTCTTCTGATCCCGAATCTGTTGACACATGGCGAGAAATGCTGCACTGCCACGTCTGGTCACCAGACTAAGCGATATCAACAACATCCGTCATTCGCGGGGGAAATACTGTAGCCCAGTATGTTGCACTTGTTGCCTACATACCGTAGCTCAAGAGGCGCTACGGGCTAATACCAACCAGCTCTTCTCCAGTTACCACTCTAATGAGTCAGGGAAAATGCTCGGCTTCGTTATAGGACACGAAATCACCTGTGGCGTGTATAATCTAGGGGCCACCGATCTCATCCAATACATCCTCGCAGCTCACCACAATTCTGGGGCCGGACAGCGCTTCGTGCTGCCACTCACGCCCTACCTCCATCCCATCACACTCATTTATTAGACAAACGTTTGATATTGTATCTGACCCACGTTGTGTAAAATCGAGTGATTCCTCTTTTCTCCCCTCAGCCACCGGTCCCTAAGTGAATGCCAAAAAAGTTGTGTAATAGTTGGTTGGACGGCAAACTCGCTGTCTTCGACTAGTTCACTGACGAAGATATGAAGACTATGGAATTACTCGCTTATTTATTTCAAAGCTGGCCTCAGTCTTCTTGTGTAGTGCAGCCCATTCTTCCTCGAGGACACCCATGTACAACAAATCTTCCCAGTGTCCCTCTACCCAGTTTGCCCGCCTTTTCGTTCCTTCATGCTTGAATCCCCTTAAAGGCTGTGAGCAAACGGTAGGGCAAACTCATCATCACTCACAACTTCTTGTAGAGCGCTATCGCCCTTGGGTTACCTTCATACACCATCAACGATACTCGCTGGATACCCAGGGCTTGAAATGCGTATCCGATCATGAATTTTGTTGCTTCCGTTCCATACCCATTGCCCCAGAACTTGGGGTGCATGGAAATCCCAAACACCGCATCCCTGTTCTTCGGCTCGAGCGTCCTCACACAGCATTGCCCCACAAATTCCTCTGTATCTTTCAAAACGACCGTAAACCAAATCGTCCAACTCTCCGCCTTTGCCTTCAAAACCTCCTTGTATTTTTCTGAACGGGCCACGACAGCGTCTTCTGTGATGAACCGCTGGACGCGCGAATCGTTGTGCATGGCATACCAGTGCTCGATATCGGAGTCTTGGAGGGCACGGAAGAGAAGACGATCAGTGGTAAACATGGGTAGACCGGCCGCGGAATGTGTGAATGCGATCGTTTGGACGAAATTAGGGAGCTGAACGTCGTCGTGCTTAAATACAGTGCCCATCTCCAAAACCGTCAGGATAGATGCGACGGTGGGCAGTATGGTGCCAGCTGTCACGGTTAATCGTCGGTTCATATCCGACGACGTTCAGAATATGGCAGTTCGCATGGATGAGCAGCCCGATCAAGGGTATGCAGGAGAACAGATCTGCGAGCTCACTGGTGTCTCTGAATCTACCCAGCGAAAAATCGCTGCCCGTCAAAGGCGTATGGGTGAGGTCTCCAGACCCACGCGTCTATCTTTCCGAACCTATCTAATCAAGTAAGCACAGCTTCGTGCCGAAACGATCGCGTGACTATGCTGAGTTACTGCCGTCTTTCGTATGCTGTCGTCGCCTAACATCGGTTGTCCCCGATTCTGGCCCTTTGCAGACAGCCGATCCCACCAACGACAGCAACAGAGCGACATGAGCACTCGCTCACTCAACTGAATCAACTTCCTCCTCCGATCCAATTCCTTTGCAAGGCACTCATGGTACCAACGAACCCACTGCATCAGCGCAAGTATCCTACGACGCAGCTGGACTACCCTCGTCCGATTCCAGGTTTTTGCAATCACCTAATCCCACGAACGACACGAACAGATCAACCCAACCAGTTTCCGAATCGAGAGAACAGTTACCGAAAAGAATTTGCGAGCCTTTTAATCCTTTGTGAGTGTTACCCACCCTTGTTTACGCTGCTAACCCAATCTTAGAAATTCACTTGCTAATGTTGCTGCTGAACTCGATATCCCCCTTGGACCTATCATTAGACCTGAGCTGTGCATCCTGCTGACCAACATGACCACTTCAAAGAATGGAGCTCCCTCCAATCCTGACCAGACAAAGACAGTGAATGGTGCTGAGAGCACATCATCAAAGAAGGTTGTGAAAATGTGCCTGGGGCCTGCACAGAACAGAAGGTGAGCACAAGTATATATTTTATGGTCTGTACTGATAATGCTACTACAGGAACTTATGTGCACATCAATGGCTTAAAGCTTTCAAAGATAAAAGCAACAGAACAACACCCGAATTCAAGGAGTATTATGACGGCTTGAGCAAGGAACAGAGAGAGGTAGTTCTGATGAATACATTCGACCAATAACTAATATATATGCACAGTTGTACGAGAAAGAAGCAAAGGACCTAGTAAGTAATAGTCGTGCTTTGCCACTGCTCTAATACGGATTTAATCAGGTGAACAAGAAGGCCTGGAACAAGGACGCTTTTGACAGCATCATGTACTAGGATCCCCAGAACGATTCTCATCAAGTCATTGACCTTGTCACCACTGTCTTTCCAATTGTCTTTGCTTTGTCAAGTTGCTTTGTTAACCCTCTGCAATTGCTTTATAACAGCAGTACCTAATTCTGTCTACCCAGTTGATACTCGCTCTAGCTATCATATGTAGCCATATGTGGTCAGAAGTAGTGAAACGAATAGAATGACTGGGTATGATCAGATAGGACGAAATATCGGGTCTCACATGTCATCATATCAGATAAGAATGGGCAAGATAAAGATCTAGAAGAACTGGAGCATCAGGAATATGTACAGATGTGAGGGTATGTGAGATAAAAAATTTTGGTCATATAGGGCGATATGTCGTACTGCCCCATCAGTTTGAAAATATGATATAAGTCTCACTTTGGCGGGGTCGTATCATCAAATATGACATGAATATTATCCAGCCAAGTGATCATATTTGGGCATATACGGCCCGACCGGCTCATACCCAATTTTCACTGAGCTTGAGTGGGTGCCAATCGAGTGTTGTGTTACCTGTTACCATTCCGACCCTTTTTCGGCTAATATTGCAAGGTTCGGGCATGTTATGTCATGCACTGCCAAATCGCCTAAACCTTACCAGCACAATGTTCCGATTATGTAAGCAGCCTAAACGTACCAAAAATGGCTACTACTCCTACCACATAACCATTTTTGGTACGTTTAGGCTGCTTACATAATCGGAACATTGCGCTGGTAAGGTTTAAAAAGGTCCGGATGGTAACAGTATTAGCCGACAAAGGCTCCGAACGGTAACAAGGGACCACAAACTCAATGCCTTGAACGCACATAAGTTTCGATGTTTCCCATCCCATTGTCTACCCAAAACCTTGGGATGGAACCCGATACCACAGAAACCATCTCTATCCTCGGGTTCTTGAGCCACAGCGCTGCATTACCCCACAGACTCCCCTGCCTTTCGCAAGAGGGCATGAAGTACAATGTGCACTCTTCTGCCGCTTCTTCGGGTTGCGCTTTATACTTAGATGGTACGGGCTCGTTTGTTACAAAACGTTGCACCAGGGCGTCATTGTGCGATGGGATGAGAACGTCACCATCGTTGACTCGGAAACTGCAAGGCCAAAGACGATCGGGCATAAACAAGATTGAAGTCTTTCAAGATGGGGTCAGAGGAATCAGCGCGGTTTTCCGGGATCTTTGGCATGAGTGATACGCGTTTATAGCTGCATAAAACGATTAGCAGTAGCAACATTTAAATCGGAACACCCGAGGCATAACTCAGGCGTCCCTTTTAGCGTGGCTTCGATCTTTGTCGAGAGGCACTGGCAGGTACGAGTAGAGAACCCATACGATTAGGTGTCAGGACGGGGATTAGAGAAGCAATGGAATGCCGTATTTTTGAGATGTGCATGCATCATACCATATCATCATAAAATCAACAATCATGGGCGACCATGGCGAGAGCATGCAAAGGGCCGGGATATGCGGGGGATGTCCAGGAACAATACATTTATTCGTCGTCTTCCTCCTCGCCCTCTTCTTCTCCTTCCTCATCCTCATCTTCCTTTGCAGCCTCGACGACGGCGGTTGCGATTCGGTCCAGGTCACGTTGACCGTCCTGACTAATTCTCCGGCCGCCGTTCTCTGTCTGCTCGAGAACACCGATCTTCTCCAGGGATTGGCAGATTTTGCGTTGTACGGAAGCGGAAGCGTGGGCGTGGTGTGAAGGACGGTTACCACGTCTGTTGCGGCCACCATGGAGTTTCGCAAGCTTTCCAATGCCGACATCTTTGCGAAGGTAGATGTGCCGTGCGAGGGCGGCTACAGTTCCAGTAAAAAGTGGTGATATTGAGCAGGGGACAATTCGGGGTGTTTGAGATAATTACCTGCACGAACGTAGTACCAGTCGGGGTCATAGGGTGCAAGCTCTTTGAAAGCGGCGGTTTTGACGAGGTCGACCCATGTTGGGACCTCGAGCTTGCCGGAGCGTTTGAGATGGGATGCGTATGCTGTGATGAAGGCTTCTGCGCTGATCAGGGCGAGTATAAGGGTTAGTTGCGCATGTGAATGAGGATCTTGAAAGCGCACCTGATGTCTCTTACGCCTGGCATGATGGAATGGGGATGAGGGGGGATACGCGGAACGTCGAGCACAGCGGTGGCGTGTGTGTGTGTACCGGGTAATTAGAGTTTGCAGTTGGTCTGTACAGTTTTTGATTGGTCATCAGATGTTACTTGTTTAAGCAGACCCCTGACTGAGTTTGAAAACAGGACGACACCGATGTGCTGTTCGGCTGACCTCCACTCGGACCGACTTAAACCACGACCATCACTGTGATTGCCATGAACGACGTCGCCGCCTGTGCTGTCCCGTCCACGACGACGATACGTTCTCTTCCTCCAGAGCTCCTCATCGAGATATTCGTATCCTTATCTCACTCCGGCGCACCGTTGACGCCTCTCGTTATTTGCACAGTTTGTAAACTCTGGAGGAACATCTGTATTGCATCTCCCAGAGCATGGCAGCTCATCCTCGTCAGCAACTCCCCCCGCCGCATATCCTCCATCAAGGCCCAGGCCGACCTGTGGATCGTTCGCTCAGATCCCCTCCCCTTCCATGTTCATGTCGAGCTCGCCGACTTTGAACGCCTCCTTCCAATCATGTCTTGTTTTCTGCCATATCTATCTCGCTGGATGGATTGCAGAGTATCATTCCAGGGCCGTACAACACTCACCAGGCTCTCCGATCTCACCTTGTCCGCCCCTCGCCGCGTCCTCCACCACCTCGACGTCCGTCTCAAGACGCCCTTCGATACCGACGGTGATGACGATGACAATATCTTCTTCTCCTGCGGAACAAGCACGTTCCGACACGTCTCCATGAAAATAACAGCTTTCAATCTCCCCTCGTCAGACTTTATCAACCCACTCCACTTCACCTCTCTCGACATCACAGAGTCCTCTTTCGCTCACACCGTCCGTTCCCCCGCGCTGCTCAGCTTCCTTGCTCGCTGTCTTAATCTCGAGCACTTTTACCTCCATGGCGTCTCCTTTGAGGAAGGCATCCTCAGCGCCTCCCCCATCGTCGTCACTCTGCCACGATTGCACACCCTTCTACTCGATCTCATCTGCATCCAGCGCAGTGTCCTCTCACACCTGCACCTCCCTGCCCTCAGAGAGCTCCATCTTCGCCATTTAAACATGGACGTCTCTCTGAACGGCTACCACGCCAAAGAGCATGGCGACAGCGACGACGAAGCCCGCGATTTTTCCCAATCCCCTTCTAGCGACCACCACACCGGCATGGGTCTCCGGAAACTCATCCTACGTTCCCGTCCACCCCTCGAGATTCTCGACATGGATCTTTCAGACATGCGCACAAAGGACTTCAGATGGGTTTTCGACAGACTGCCATACTTGAAGCAGTTCTCTATCGTCGGATCGGACATGTCCAACAAGGTCGTCCAACTCTTCAAACCTGATCCTATCTCCGGGTCCGGCGATGGCCGCTGCCGGGTCCGTCTTCCACAACTGACAACGCTCAAGCTCTCTGGATGTCAACAGTTTTCGGGAGATGCTTTAGTAGGGGCACTCAGCGCCCGGGTCGCTTACACGGACGCTACCTCGCCAAATGAGACGTTGGCAAATGTGGTCGTGTCTGAATGCCACAACTTTACAACAAATCATGGCATACAACTTGCGTGGTACCTGCACGAACGTTTGCATCTCTCATAGGCCTGGTTCTCCTGCTTTCGGGGCATGTCCTATCACTATCTGTATCCCCCCGTTGTTCGTCGTTGATATCCTATTGTCTATATGAATGTAACAGGTCTGCGGCTTTCTCTCGGACTTTTATATCACGTCCCAGATTTGTATCCATCAAGACAATGACAACTACCAGCGAGCATGACAGTCCGAGTGCCGGAAGCTTGACATGATCGAAATGGGGCCAAGTACAAATTTATGATCAACGTCAACAAAGATCTAGAAATGCCGTCGTGACATCATTGGACCCCCAGGTTCACGGGAAACGTGTCGTTCAGTCCTTGTCGGTGAGCTGATTCTCGCAGGAGATGCCGCACGTCTGCAACGTGACGGTGATCACCCCGCCAGGTCCCGTCCTCACCGCGTTCGCCCCAGTGGAACGTATGAAACGTGCCCACCTCGTAGCCTTCAGCCCATTTCTGTCTCACGAACGATGTATTGAATGGGGGTTAGTAGATCCACCACTGTCACATTCCAAAACTTGGTCGTCAATTGGAACAGGGAGGGAAGAGGGGGGGGGAGAAGCAATGGACAAAGGAAGGGAAATCACGTACATGGTCTACGAAGTGGATCGTCTCCCCAGGGGGAGCGACGAGACGGACGGTCGTGGGCGTCGCAATCTCCACAAAATAAGCCGTTTCAAGGAACAGTGCTAATACGTCCATGAACACCTTGCGATGCCGGCCCGGAATGTACAGCGTGTCTGCGGAGCCACCGATAAGCCTCGTCTGTCCGTTGTAAAGTTGAGCGAGGTGGACACGCATGTCCTCAGGAACCCTGTGAAAAGCGTTCATGCATTCAGACACACCCACGTGGGGGTCACTAATATAGGACGATAGTAAGTGATGACGACCATGGAGTGTATATCGGTGTGAGACCTACCCCCACCTAAAATCGGAGATGAAACCTGTTCAGCCGTGTGATGATATAATCCGTTGTCATTTACCACCAGTCGGGGCCCCAGCCCCTCCATGTTTCTGTCAGGTTTAATGGATGTATCCGGAGAGATCATCGCAGGGGAGGCATGTCGGCTGATGTTCAGCATGGGTTCTGTAAGGTTCCCAAGGGCCGGATTCGGAACGGACTGTCCCCAAGGAGAGTGGTACCAAAATAAGCTTTGATTGAATTGCTGGAGTCGAGGAGTATTAAGGAGTGTATCAAAAGGCACCCAAAGATAACCATTATAACACCCATATTCTCGCAAAGCTGTGTAGAGCATGTGGTGGGCCATCTTTGCCATCACGAAGAATTGCACACTCTCGCACAGATAACAATATGCACTCACCTGACATCCTATAAAAGAGAGGGTCACTGAGATCCTCTTCCGATTGAAATGAATCCACGAGGACATCGTAGGAATGAGCAAATCCCTTATCCTCGCGGCTTGCAGGGCCGATATAGACGATCTAAGTATACCACCCACCGTAAGAATAGACCCCAACGTGCTTTAACTGTTTCGATTACTCACGTTTGGGAAATAGTCCGCATAGACTTCTCTATGAAAGTCTAGGTTGGTGTCGTGCCTACCGTGGCTAAAAAACACAATAAGTAGAACGTTGTTGAAATGAGTATAATCGGTGATTGTCTGCGCATGAGTTGGAACCAATGATTCCGGCGCACGACATTCGGAACGACCCCTCGATGGACCGAGTAACTTTTCCCGCACAGAGGACAAGTCCGAGGAGTTAGTCCCAGAGTTCTGGGATATGATGACGACAACGTATCCCATGCCACCAAATATATTGTCGCAGCTGCAAAACATCGACGAGCCTGTAACCCATACATCAACGAATAAACTATCCGCATCCCTGAATGAGAGGCTTACCGAAACCAAGAGATCAGGCTGAGCCTGTTGTTCGTCGGAGTGTTGCTCGCAAAGAACGAATATGCCAAATCCAAGAAGGGCGATCAGACAACCAAGAAATGTGGGATACGGAGTGTCGATGAATTTCCACGTATCAATGGTAATTAAAAAGGCCGACACCAGGGAAGTAAGAATGCCCCAACTGATCGCCCCATACTCGGCGAAGTATAAGATGACTGTAGCATGAATGAACGACCAGTTACTCACACTGTATAATAAATATTGCTAAAATGTCTTTTGCCGCCTCGATTAGAGGCAGTGTTTGTAGTGCGGCTGCGAAACGATAAATATATGGACGCGAGATGCTATGCGATGGGTGTGATAGGAACAATAAAGAATATATGAGGCACAAATGGGAAAATATTACAGTGTTGGTGAGATGAATGGATGACAGGCGGTGAAATCCATAGAACTATTTAGTTACCCACACTATTAAATCAGCCTGAAGATGATAGTGAGCCACAAACCAAGTCAACGAGAGAGACCCATATTGAATTGCAAAGAGCGAACGCAACCAACAGACTGAAGGGCGGAAGCACAGAGCTAACAAGGGCATCCTTTTAAATGTTGATCGGCAACTGGGTTGACACTGCACGGTCAGGTTTTCAAGGTTGGCTTGCCCTAGTAATGAAGAACCCTGAAAACTGACATGAGAGTGAGCTTGACGTTCTAAAACGACATCCAATTGGGACATATCACGAACTTGGAGAACGGTCGCATGCCAAAAGGGGGCAGGGAAATTTCTCCGTGAAATGATTCGCAGAATGAGAAGGATGCCGAGGACTGTCACAGGAAAAGCGAGGCACAGAGTCAGGTCGACGAAACTCTCGAGTCCTGAGATCCTATGGGAACATTCTCGATAAGTGCAACCGTAAAATAAGAGCGAACTCTAGTCGATTGCACATACCGTATGAGCACGGAGAGCGTAGACAAGCGCGAGGACGAGAATAGACAGTCGCACGTTCCGATGGGTTGGGGCGACTATACTTGATTGAGAATGTGGTTCTCGGCAATTAGAACATCTCCTGGAGGTGGGAAGCCCTTGTTGGCACTCGTGAAAGGGCACGTTGCACGTTGGGAGGTGTGATTCGGAGGAACCACATGTCGCGATGGCGATAGTAGATAAGCAATGTACGCCTTGGAGCTGCCGGCAGATGAGCCGCAGGAATAGGGAAAGCAAGGTTATCTGGGTGAGCTGGGGGGTGTCTCCACTCATCCCCTCGCATAGTCTCTGCCAATATTGACAGCACAAGGAAGGTGATCTGCAACCTTAACTCGAGTGCTACAACCCATAAGCGACAAATTTCACCTACCACCGATGTCGCCCTTGGACATGAAGACACATGGCGACTGTCCTCAGGGGGCAGAACTGGCGTACAGTAATTCTATCGTGCCCAAGCCACGACCATCAGGTGTCGCATTGGATGACGTCAGCCCCTACCCGACTAATACATGTACAAATTCGTTCTCTTTCATACGGGCTACTTAGTGCATCTGCGTACCATTCACCCCGTTGATGTCGTTAACACCATTAGCGGCCTTGGCGCCGTTGATGCCGTTGAGCTTGACTTCTTTTACACCATTCGTCGCATATCCTCTCGCATTCCGTGCCACAAGCTCTCTGCGGGCTCGCACACCTTCCCGCAAGCGGTCAAGTGTCGGAATAGTCATCTCCCAGGACAAGCACGCATCAGTTACCGACTGTCCATACTTCAGTCCGGCCGGCCCATTGGGAGGAATATCTTGTCGCCCTTCGACAAGGTTGGACTCAAGCATGACACCCATGATGGATGTGGACGTGTCCCCAGAAGACAATTGTTGCACCTCCGGGAGCATGTGGAGTAAGTCGGAGATCATAAAAAGGGCAGACATCCACTCACAATGTCCTCAACAACTTCCATTTGCTTTCGGTGCTGCTTTTGACTATTTCCGTGGCTACAGTCAATCTATGTGCGGTATAGATATCGGCACAAGCTTTCGGAGGACTTGAAGGAGCTTACCATGATTTTGCAAGGTAGTCCAGCCTTGCTGAGCTTTTCGTAGCAATCTCGCACGTGTTCTGCACCATAATTGGGTCCCTTTGACCCTCCTCGGAGAATGACGTGGACGTCGGGATTCCCCTACCCGACTTAAGTACGACTGGAGGACGAAGAGGGAAAGACACACCTCGGTTTCTATGATACTGCTCAGGCCCTCCTTCCCGACACTGAGGAACACATGACCACTTCGAGCGGCTCTGCAGGCATCAATTGCGATCCCTATCGAGCCGTCTGTGGAATTTTTGAAACCGGTCGGCATGGAGAGTGCCGAAGTCAGCTCCCGATGAACTTGTGATTCAGTCGTCCGGGCACCAATTGCCCCCCAAGAGACCAAATCCGCTGTATACTGAGGTGAAATGGTGTCTAAAAACTCGCACCCAACTGGCAGTCCTAGTTTGGCAATGTCAAGGAGTAATTTGCGGGCCATGCGCAAGCCCTTGTTAATTTGGAAACTCGAGTTCATGTCTCTGACAGCGCCCAACATGTAAGGAAAGAACACTGAATGGATAGACATGGCGTACGGGTCATTTATGAGGCCTTTCCAGCCCAGCGTTGTCCGTGGTTTTTCAAAGTAAACGCGCATGACAATGTGGAGGTCATCCTTGGCACTGTCCGCATACTGCTTGAGTAGTTTTGCATACTCGATTGCACCATCGACGTTGTGAACAGAGCATGGGCTATGCGCATCACATGAGCGCGAACAACTAAACTGCATGGAGAGTGCCCTACCCGACCACGACCGTCAAACGGTCGTCGTCTCCGCGGAGTATGTTCTCGGTTGCACGGCGTCCCTCTAGGACGGCGTTCGCGGAGAGAAACGTCCTGAATCGACGGGGTGGTGCGTCAGCAAGCAAGAGTGAGGTGGAAATGAGCACTGACAACGGCAGGTCCTCCTGCAGAATCTGAGGGGGGATCAAGGGCCGTGTCGCCTTGACACGGCGGTTTTCAAGTCGTTGAAGAGCATCTTTGTAAGGGAGAGCCATGGTGAGATCCACTGAAAAAAGGGATGATGAGTCGATCTGTTGAAGACGAAACAATCAACCGGGAGTATATTGGGGACCTACTTTCTGACGAGGGCTATATAGGCGATTTCAGGGAGTGGCGTCGTCGACGGAGTCAATACCAAGTGTTTGGATCTCCCTGGCTCAGGATGGAGAAGACTTGAGAAAGGCAGTTGATGAGGTTTCGTCCGACGCCAAGTTTTCGAGAGTCATCTCCGAGTTATCTCGAGTCCGCTTCCACGCCACGATCGGCAAAGCGAACACGTGCTTCAGAGCTCTTCGTTTTCCTCCTCGTTTCTCGTTTTCCTCCCGCCCACATTACCCGTCCATCATGGATTTCTCACAGTTCAACGCTGCAGAACAGGCTCACATGACAAAGGTCATTGAAAAGAAACAGGTATGAGAAGACACCGCTCTCAGGGCTCCCCTCATTGGCACGTGTAGATGCAAGACTTCCTCCGTCTCTACTCCGGCCTCGTGGAGAGGTGTTTCAATTCATGTTGCAACGATTTCACGAGCAAGGCCCTCTCCTCCAAAGAGGTCCCGCTCTCCCCTTCTCGCCCCGTCACTCAAACTAACGCCATCCTTAGGAGCAGTGTGTCCTCAACTGCTCGGACAAGTTTCTAAAGCACTCCGAGCGAGTTGGCCAACGTTTCGCGGAACTGAATGCCGGTGTGCCTTCTTTAGATCATTCCGTCCGCCCTGCTTATGTTGTTTTCTCAGAGGCAATGGGCCCACCAAAACCTTGAACTATCCTGTCAGTCTCCGCACAGCATCTCAAGAACACGACAACTCAGATCCGACGGTAGCTGAGTTAGTCCTGTAGCGTGGTAAGACCCCCATGAACCATGCGCTCATGTGAGAATGTGTACAGATGTTAGAGTAATTTCGCGCCTCTTGCTGGCCCTAATATCATACAGTTCACACTTTCATGACGAGAAGGCTGCAAGTCTTGTCGGTAAATCTTGAGGATGCTGTCTACCGTGTTGCACCAGATTCTCGAGAAGACTAGCCTGCAGGTCAGTATACTCGGAACGTGCCGGTTCCTCGGGAACGTATTCGCTATTGCCTTTGAAATAACCCATTGAAATCTAGGCCTTAGTGATGTTGCCAAAATTCTGTGCCACCGACTTCCCGGTACCCTTTGGCTATCAAGGGGAAGGTGCCTCTACTGAGGAAATCAGGAACTTGACGATGCCACATTCACGAGTTCATCTGTGCGCACGGACACGGTCCCCTGTTGCACACCCTCCTGTGAAGTTCCATCAATGGAATCTTTTTTCACGTCAACTTGATTTACCAACATTCTTGGTGGGAGCGACCAAGACCTTATCCCAGACCTCGTCTCCACCTCCGGATGGCTGTGACGTGGGCCATGGATAATCGAGGATAGACACCCACCTCGGGTCTGGGGGTGTCACCGAAGCACCACCATTTTCTCAAGCTTCTTCTCCCATGGTATCTTTTGTTATAATGTTTCATCGTATTCCTACCCGATATCACGTAGCGCAGTGTTCGACTCATTAGGGCAGAGCGTCCACCAAGTGCGCTGGCGAAGGTTAAACCGTTCGCTTTTCTCCCATCGACATAACGGATCTGTTGCCTCCATAGCGAAAGGTGACTCGGGTTTAGCTCTTCTGCAGCACATTCATGAATTGGTGTGCTTGTGCAAAGTTAGTTGGTCAAGGTCTGAGATACGTCCGACTGTAATCACTAGTCTATCATTCCAGGTTTAGTTACAGCCCGATCTTCGCCAGTCCCTTTCGACCCGGGTAAAGTTTCGCCACCGACCGTCCCTTGGGTATCTGATCTACACACCCGAGCAAGTTCGCACTCAATCAGAGTTCGAGCCAAATATTTCGCCGCTATCTTGTTTGTTGACGATGCTATTGTTTAGATGTCGGTGTGAAAGTGCCAACGCAAATGGTTGCCTAAATATAGAGTCCTAATCTGAACCCTTCTCACCCTCCTCCAGCGAAAACTCGCCGGTCAGGTTTGTAACACGAGCATCTCTGAATTCGCTCAGAATGGCTCCTCAGCACCCACTCATCGATAAGCCTGCACCGTCCTTCTCCATACCGGATTCAAATGGTGAAGTGTTTGGTTTCCCCCCTGAGCGGGATGGTAAGCCCGTCGGGAAACCAATCGCGCTGTTCTTCTATCCCGACTCTGGTAAGCTATGCTCCATTAGGACGCCTTTTCATCCCATGCGCTTCCGATATGCAGGTACCTATGGTTGCACCCGCGAGGCCTGCCAATTCCGTGATGCCTTGGCCGGTGTGTGCTGTCTCACCCGGGCAATCACCATGTACAAGGCACCAATGTCTACTTACCCTTGATATATCAGAACAGGAAATATATAAGCGTTCCGATGTTCTGGTCGTCGGTGTCAGTTCCGATCCAGTGGACAAGCAGAAAGCATTTGTTGAGAAGTACAGGCTCCCTGTGAGTTTTCTCCTGAAAGCCAAGTCACGGCCCGGGGGGTGACGCTCGTTGGTCACGTAGTACCCCGTTTTGAGTGATACAGACCGAGCTGCGCACAAGGCATACCAAATTGGACGGGGGATGTTGGGGCTGGTTGACGCTCGCACCACGTTCGTCATTGACCACAAGGGGATCATCAAGTGAGGCGTTATTTCCGGCCCATTTAGATCTACTCACGTTCAACCCACTCGCTAGGGGTGTACTGAACGCTACGATGAATTTCAACGCTCACGTGAAGTTCGTCACGAAGGAGCTCGAGAAAATGGGGTATCCTGGGGCCACGGACCCCGATAGCGATAGGGAGAATGGGACACCTCCTGTAGATCCCTCTGTGGCCGCGGAGAGGAATGAACTGGGTCGGGCTGCACAAGCGATATCTGCTTGACGATGTCTTCCCCCTCATCTCTGGACGGGGAGTTCTTGGTGTTGACCTGTCATCGATGACCACCATGTGGCACTATGCACTTGACCACCATCTTGTATCAAATATCTGTACTTTCCTGTTTTTTACTCGTTTCTTGAAAGACTGTTGGTAATGCATGAAAGTTCATCGGGTCCCCATATTACACACATTCCCGTTGTTTGATAGCCATTGCAGGATTGGGATACACTCATCCTTCCCGTCAACGGACTGATGACTGGTTACCGCGAGGACCAAAGGCTTGTCGATGTTTCGCAGTCGTGATACTGGGATACATTGTCGTTGCTAGCATCCTAGAAGCCCGGGACTGGTTCCCCAGACTTGTCCTGTCATTCTCGTTCGTTCACGTACTTATGTCTTCGCTGACGGGTTCTCGTCTTCTGCGCGGCAAAACGGCTCCGAGATTTCTTGAATCGCCCTTCATACCTTGACCCGAGGATCAATGATAGCATTCATTCTCTCACTTTAGTCGTATGGACAACAAAAAGTCATTTGGGGAGTCGTACCTCCTGAACGATACACCCCTTCTTGTGGGAAAGCGGAAGGCGAGTACTGGTATGTAGATGGATGGGGGGAAATACCCAGGAAGAGACGAAGGGAACGACGAGGGCGAGACGGCGCGCCGTTGTCAACGAATTAATTGTTTGGGAAGAGTTACTTAGTCCATACTTACTATATAATCATCCAAGCAATAGGCTAACCTACAGCCCTGGGAAGGGCGCAATCATCGCGGAATAGCCACGAGCGACGCAAGGATTGGTATTCCATGTGCAACTTGGGCGAGCGCTTCGAATTCTTTTTGATATCGCTCCCATGAAACATCTGGCGCCCGGAATACATATAAGTGGCTAAAACAAATTATCTCGCGGGTCACTCACCTCATTCGTTCCAATGCGTCTCGGTCCGGGAGCCGATTCAACCAGCTGGCATAGAATGATGTACCCAAGAACCTGGGGGGCAGCATCAACTGAACGAGATAACAACGTACATCGCATGTTCCCGGGTTGTTGTGATGGCTAGGGTTCTATCCTTTTTAACCTGACCCCTGCTTTACTTGCGCGAGGTGATTGCGAAAAATAAAAAATGCACGTCGAATTCAGCCTCCGCTTGCGTCCGTACTACTAGCAGCGAAAACGCGTCGGTCGTCCGAAAGGGACAAGAACATGCGGGCCCGTGTGGGCGTCCCCGCGGGTGGTTCAACCGATCATGACGAGTTCACTGGACGCGCAGGAAACCATCAATTGTCACCGATGGTTCAGAGGTGCAGTACAGACTTAGTTCCAGCCTGCAATGAGGTCTAACATGTACTCGGTCCTATGTGGTGGCATGTGATGTTGAGCTAGTGATACACTATTGAGGACGAGCCTAACACTCGTCAGAGGAGCACCCGGGCCGTTCCTCTGGGATTACCCAACACCATCTGAGTCATGAGGTTCTCCTGTTACAGTGGGATCCGGTAACATTTGTGGTATTCATGATTATCACACCAATGTAGATTGTCCTCCACGAAACGACATTGTTCGACTCCATTGAAAGTATGAACTGCAAGGATAAATGCGACAACTGGGATTTTGGTGGTGAGGCGTTTACAACCATGCACGTGACCGCGTAGCTGCCTCGTGTCGGTTCGAATCGTAGCCCGAACACAAAGAAAATTAGTTCGCTCTTTGCCTTCATCGTCCTCATTGTCGTCCACGTTCGCGACGTGTCTGTTATCGTCGTACAGCCATCTATTACATTCTTTCATTATATTTTGATTCGTTCCATCTTCTTATCCACGTAAGTCAAGTTCAGTTCTCCAGGTCAATGATTCCTTCAACGCTTTCCCGAACGATATCGCCAACAAATGGCGAGCATCGCGTCTCACCACCCCACACACCCCCAACTACCGCTCTCGACGCGCCAAAGAACAACCGACAACCATCCACTTCTCCATCAGACGACTCTTCTATCATTGAGCTCTCATTCGACTACGAGCTCGATTCCGCTGGTAACTATGTCCGCATCTCAAAAGGTTCATCTCGCTCCAATCAATCAAGCCCACCCACCCCTCACGAGGCTCTCCTCGATGGGCCTCACAGACCGTCGTCGTCGCCTCCTGGAACATCAGCCCATATCCCTTCGCACGCCCATATCAAACCACCATCACCGATTTCACTCAACTCCCCGGATCAGCCTCGCCGCAACTCACTCTCACGCTCGGACAGTTATCCTTCACAACACGTCGCTCTTCATGACCAACTCCAACATCGTCACCAGTCCGTAGCCGCTGCAAGCACCGCCCGATCCCTCCACCGTGCTACGTCCGGTCCCGCCGTAATCACGCCAGCTGCGCAATCTGCCCTTCGAGCCCCCACCTCGAATGGTCTACGTGGAACCGGCCGCAAACTCGGTCGGCCACAGCGCATACCACTTGATGACCATCGAGATTCCCAACAAGCTGACGAACGAGATGACATCATGCTTCGCGCACGCGGGGAATTGGACATGCATGCTCAAGAGGAGAAGGAGAACCTGATTACATCTTCGGATGGCACCGAAGGTGTGTCATCTGATGGCGGCGCAGCCAGAAGAACATCGCCCAGACTGGTTAGTCGATCTGCCTCTCTGAACCAAGTCGATGGGCGAGCAATTTCCGGGCTGCCTACGCGTGCCTACGTTTCTTCTTTGTCAGCTGCCGGTGGTTTATCACGTCCCCCACTACAACCTGGGCGGCAGATTTTGCCCGGGCCTAACCGGGCGGGTCGTGTGTTAATGGGCGCAAAATATGGTGTCGGTGGTGGCGGATTTGATAAAATCAATGAACATGAAGGAAGCGAGAGCGAATTTGCCTATGATTACCAGGGCGAGGAAACCGATACGGGTTCGCCACTGTCTTGAATCGAGGGTGCGAGATACTAAGTGTGCTTCATTATAGGCGGAGAGGAGCCACAGCCCGGGAATGGCCTGCTTCGACATCGAAGCTACGCTCCCCCTGTCACACAACCGAGTAACACGCGTCCACGGAGATCCGCTAGCCTGAGCGAAGCCTCTGGCGGTATGTTCCGAACCACCTTCTCACCACTGTATCTCAGATCCATCTCTAGCCGAGGAGCGATATTCTCCTGGGCCCCAATCAGCACTTCCGACCATTCAGAACCAATATTCCTCGAGGCCTGGATCAAGTCTTGGTTTGAATTCTGCTCGTGTACGGCGTGCACCAATAGAGCCAGAAGGTTCGTCCGGTTGACCGTTGAATTTTGTCGTTGATCGACTCACAACCTACTTGATATGTAGAATACGCCGCCGAGTATCCTCGAAGACAGATGATAGATATTGTACCCGACGCGTCTGCTCAGCAGCCTCGCCAGTCGCCCTCCCCGACGCATATGTCCCAGGCACATCTTCGCTCGCACGTTCAAACCCACAGTCGACGCGATTCTGATACCGTCCGCACGCTTGGCCTCGATTCAGTCCCTGCCGGATCACCAACCGCCGTCGAACACCTCCCAGCACGCTTGTCGCCGAAAGGCAGGGCCCTATCGTTGTTGCAGCAACAACAGCCGTTTCCTGTCATCCAGCTACAATCCTCACAGCCTCAATCACAAGCACAGGGACAAGTATACCATCGACGTAGCCCGACTGCTCCAGAACCCCCAACGACAAGTGGCACTCTGGCATTTCCTCCTGGTACCGGGGTTCAGAGGAATGGTAAGACATGGGCAGCTGGTGAGGAGCCTGCGGAGAGCGAGTTGGAGGCAAAAGCCACGCAGCGGGAACGGGTGAGACCAGTACCACCACCCCCTGTGCCAGTTGCCCCCGTCTCCGCCCCGGTACGGAACCACAACATTGTGGTAAACAGGAAAGTATACGCGCGTCTCGACCTCATCGGCAAAGGCGGTTCCTCCCGGGTTTACCGCGTGATGAACGCGGCAAACGAAATTTACGCCATCAAGCGCGTCTCCCTTGATAAAGCCGACGCAGAGACCATTAGTGGGTATATGAATGAAATTGGGTTACTCAAGCGACTTGAAGGAAACAACCGAATCATTCAATTGTTTGACTCGGAGGTTAAAGCTGGGCCAGGTGGTGGCAAGGGTCATCTTATGTTGGTGATGGAGTGTGGGGAAGTTGATCTGGCGAAATTGTTGCAAGAGCAACAAAAGGAGCCCCTGAACATGGTATGGATTTCATACTACTGGCAGCAGGTACGTCCAAGGCTGCATCTCTTCATTTGCTGGTCGTAACTGAAGCTGGAATGTAGATGTTGCAAGCGGTACATGTCATACACGAAGAGAAAATCGTGCACTCGGATTTAAAGCCAGCCAATTTCGTCCTCGTGCGAGGGCAGTTGAAGTTGATTGACTTCGGCATTGCCAATGCTATCGCGAACGATACCACTAACATCCAACGAGATCATCAGGTATTAAGTTCATAACAGCACGTTAAGGTGCATCACTGAGTAGCATCTAGATTGGGACAGTCAACTACATGTCCCCCGAGGCAATTGAATTACCAGAGGGCATGCGGCGCCTGAAAGTCGGCCGACCCAGCGATGTTTGGTCCCTGGGCTGCATCTTGTACCAAATGGTCTACGGTCAACCACCTTTCCAGCATCTATCGGTCTATCAGAAGATGAAAGCCATCCCGGACCTTTCCCATGAGATTGAATTCCTGCAATTTAGCACTCCCAGTGTGGTCAATAAGAGCGGAGAACGCAAGAAGCTCGACCATTTGAAAAGACCTGTCAGAGCCGACGTGATTCGCGGGATGAGGAGTTGTCTGGCGAGGCAACCAAAGGAAAGAGCTACAATACCTGAACTTTTGGAGCAGGAATGGTTAGCCATGCGGGAACGTGAGTGTGTGGTTAGTACGGGCGCCACTGTGTTTTATTAATGTTCTTGACAGCGGAACATCCTCCAGCAAAGGCATTATTGGCGAGTGATGAGACCATTATAAATCCCTATTACATGAAGCAATTGCTCGAGTACGGTATCAAGCTCGGACAACAAGCGCAAGCTGGTGACATCGACCCTGCACACCTTGCGAAGGAAGCCGAGGTTGGTATTCGATCCTGTTTTCATGCAGCGAGTCCTCTGATTCCTGATGCTCCTACTACAGCGGCTTGTTGCAGAGCTAAAGGCTCTCGAATCATGATGAAATTGTCTCGGTACTCAAAACTATTCCCTTTCGGAATCAATTTGCAAGCAATGTATTCGTCAGCGCAGCCAAGCGTATTCATTTCAGCATTTGCACTGTACGCAGCGAAGCCACCAAAGCAATTCACACCATGTATGTTAGCGTACGAATAACTGTGCGTTCCGTCCACGCATGTACTTTTCTTCCTAGAACCCTATTTTTTTCTGAACTTTGGTCTCGCTATCGCATGCATTCCTGGTTGTTTTCGCTCTCTAGCTGTCTTCTGCATCCGACCTCGTTTATCATTTGCGACACTCGCCACGATTTTGCCTACTTTTCGTCAATCTTTTTTCCGCCTGTGAGGCGTATGATTGGCGTTGGGGTGGTATATAACTTTAATGAGATGCATGGTTGATTGGATGTTTGTTGTTGTGCGAGCGAGATCTTTGATCTTATCACCGCGTATGGGATTCCCACCCGGCTTGGCCAGCGTTAGCCCCGCTCTGCTCCAACGTTAAAACATCGACGCCCAACTGAAATCATGGCGCACTTGCCCCCGGACGTATACATCACAAATACCTTTATGCACTCGGGGAACGTCAGTCCGTCGACTCCCAAACTGCAACTGCAACTGTCCATCCCGATACCTACCAGGGACTCGATATACTACTATTTCGATGGAAACACGGTGTTGCTCGTCGAAAACACACTGTTCAAGGTCACTTCTTTCCCTCGTGCCAATCCACTCACCCCCAAGCGTGCCCCCCAACACAGGTGCACCGCTCAGCCTTGACAAAGGAAAAGTCCACGTTTGAGAGCATGTTCTCCCTAGACTCGGACCTGCGCTCTAGCACATCCAGCAACAACTCGGGCGTCACAGTTGGACCCGAGGGCGAGAGCGACGACAATCCAATTAGACTTCAAGGGGATACTGCAGACGAATTCCGGTCTCTTTTGTGGGCGTTGTACGCACTGTACGTACAATTCTTGCACTGGGTGTTGGCGATGTCATAAACTTTACATCCTTTACAGACCACACGAGTTGGAGGGTGCAATGACGACCAAGGCGATTAGCCTCAAGTTGTTTAACCTTGCGCGCATCACCCACAAATACGAGTTCCGCGCCATCGAGAGCTGGGCGTTGGACAAACTCAAGACGATTTACATCCGCCCCGTGCATTCCCACATCGATGATGCAGAAGGGCCGAATCTGGTACAACTTACCGAGCTTGCATCGCTTTGCGAACAGCGCGATCTTCTCGAAGCTGCAACAGTCCGGTGGAAGCGTCTCATTGCTTCCGGCAAGGACGTTGCTCTCGCGATCGGAATGGCGGAGCGGCTTAATCTACGCTCGCTTCTCGGGTCAGCATATCACGCTATGCTACTGCAGGGACGTGAGGTCTGGGATGCGGACCAGCAGTTGACCCGCACGCATCGCATACGTTTGTTGTCTGGACACTATGCGCTCGGCCGTCTCTGCGAACGTCTCCCGAATGAACCCCCAATACTGCAGCACCATCCACGCTGTACAGGCAGTGCCCAAGTACGGTGCAACCAAGCATGGGCCGGACTCTGGCGGTCCACGTTGGATATGGGGAGGCATGGGCTGCCTTTGCAGTACCCGGACGTCATCGGAAAGATGATGCTCGCAGAAAGCATTCTGAAGGCGTTCATAGAACGCGAGATACCCGTTCATGGTTTGCTTGACGCGATGCCGTGGTGCAAAGAAAATGCCTTGGTGGCGACTTCTGGAAAGTTGAAGGAGATGCAGGAGTCATTGGCTGACTATTTCACAGACGTGGCATGATCGATCGACGTGAACTCTTGCAGTACACGGTTTGCGATGAACCGCTTGTCCTTTTTCCGTTCTTGACTCGCATTGCCTGTATCGCTTACATGTTATCTTGTAATTATACAGCTATGTAGTTTGTGGGTAGTCTGGTGACCACTTGCCTCATAGACGGGGTGGTCACCAGCCTAGCTTGTGGGCCGGGTATCTCGGAAGTGATTGGTTTTGATTTTTCATTGGTCAAGGACGGATATCCTTTCTATCCACTCGTCTCGCAGGATGCCCATGAACAAGACATCCTCCCACCGGTTGTTCGACCAGACGCACGCCCGCTTTCGCCCTTCGATTACGAACCCCCTGAGCGCACAAGCCGTCAATCACCACTGGCAGCCGATGAATTTAGCCAACTCGCGGAACTCACGCCTTTTCATATACCGCGACAGCTCTCCCATTACTCGCAAACACGGACAACGACAACCGCTGCAAACCGATCCACCTAAACGCGTAATCGACGACGAACGCCGTCGCTTCGGTCCCATACCCGCGGTTCCAAAACCTAGGCGAAAGACAGATGCCATACGTCCCGTCGCGATTCTTTCGTTCATGAACGTGGACGACAACTTGGCCCATGAACTCGCCCGTGTCTCGACGTCGGACGACGGCGCCGAACACAGCGCTTTCCATTTGTGCGCGGAGCCGTTTTTTGAACTGTGGAGTGCTGCTGCGGGGTGCGAGTTCGCTTGTCGTCACCAGGGACTGAACGAGGGGATCGTTCCAGAGGTTCATCAAGTCATCGAGGTCAGCTTCGGCGAACGGGCAAAGCAGTAGACGGGCGGTGGCGAACATGGGCGGGGATACGTCTTGCGAGTTACTATGAAACAGGTGTTCTTACCGCGTCGCGTTCTTAAGGGACGTGGCGACTGGCTGCGGCCGCGGTTGTGACGCGTCTAAACATGTGGTCGCTTGCACGTTCCACAAGCCGCAGCGACGGTAGGTCCAGAAGATAAAAGACTTATTTCACAGAACGATCCAGTTGCAGTCGTATCACCTGCTCGTCATGCCGTAGCCCTATCGCTATACCCAGGATAACTTGCATTCAAGCTATGATATGTATAGCCATGATGTCAATCTTCGAAGAACGGTCCCGCTACGGTAGTGTAGGTTGAGGAAAAGCCGGCATGGATCGGGTTCGGGACGCGTATACATCCGGGAGAGAAATGCAACAATGATGAACTAAAGGTACCAAGGCAGTAACTTCACCAGTGGGTACAAGGACACTCAGGCATCCTGTTCCACACCACCATCCTTAATGGCTTCCTCGAGGACGTCATGCTTCACAATTATACCCTTCTCCTCGGAGGGTAAATTGGAAACAGGACCTCGGTAGTGTCGATGCGCGCCCAACACATACCAGAGCCACGACATCGCAATCACCCCCACAATAATCACTGCAGCATAGTTCATGTTTGCTGCCGTGACAGGCAGATGTGTAGGCAGTGAAAACACCACGCAGCCAAAGGCCGTCCAGACTGTGCACCAAACGTTGGCAAAGACTCCAATCCAGCCATCGCCCATGTAGAACGGACCTGGTTTGAACTGGACTTCAGGGTGGGAATGAAAGATGCGCCGGAGGATGATGGGGATCACGTAGGAGACGTCTAAAGCGATGGCTGTCATAGCGAAGACAGCATTGGCAGCGACGGGGCTGGCTAGGTCAAGTAGTCCGGGAAGAGCGCTGAGAAAGACCGTTAACCAGACGGCTCGCAGTGGGGTTTGCGTGGCAGGGCTGACGTGTCCGAAGAATCCACCGTCGGGAAGGCCACGGTCGCGACTGAGGGCATACAAAGCGCGAGACACCGCTTGTAGGCTTGTCTGCGCCACAAAAAATGCGGTCATACAAACAAAGACCCACAGGGCAAGGGAAACGCGAAGTCCTAATCGCAAGACCATGATGGCAAGAAATGCAGACCCTGACGGGCCGGGAAGGTCGGCGAACAGTCCGGAACAAAGAACCAGTACGACGTTGAGAAGCCAACCGGCAATCGCAGTGCCGATCGTTGCGATGATGATGGCTGCTGGCGCTGCAAAAGCGGCACGACGGAGCTCCTCGCAGATATGAGCCGTGCAGTCATACCCTGTCATGGTCCATTGGACACTCAACAGTCCGAGAAAAAAGCTGACACCGTTGTTCCATCCTCCGGTCCCATTGATAAGCCCTTCCGCACCGAAGACATACGATGTGGGATGCATGTCGGATCGCGAGGTCATTGCAAGAAGCAGAATGATGATCAGGAATGTTGCACCCATGTTGATGAACATAAATGTGCTAGCGAGATAAGCAAGATGTCGAGTTTTGAGAGAATTTAGTATTCCGTGGATAACAAGTAACCCTGTGGTTAATCCGACAACCTTTCCAGGTGTGATCGAAAACGTTCCGTTGGTGGATATGGATACTGCGGCGAGTATCATGCTGGCCAGTCCAAATTCGGTAGACGCCAAGCCGACAATCTGACCAAGGAGATTGAGCCAGCCTACGATCCACCCCACCTACAGATAAGGATAAGTTGGTATTAATGATTCTTGACGAGAGAGAAGGAACGGACTCTTGCGCGATACCGTTTGGGGCACAAGCGAGCAGACGCCCCGTAAAGCGCTCCACAAGTTGGATACGCACTAACGACCTCAGAAATACTGCTTGCCAATGCGAAGCTATTCGTCCCCCCCAGAAACCAGCACCACGTAACGGCTGCAGGACCGCCAAGAAGTAAGGGTGTATTGAATGTGCTGGCAATACTGGAGCATACGCCCATGATGCTAAAAGCGAAGCTTATCGTGGCGAGGTTGGAGAACTCCCGTCGGAAGGAGGGGACGTATCCCAAAGCTCGTAGTTCTTCGTCGTCTTGCTCGTTACGACTGAGGGCCATCTGTTGCCCGTTCCGGTGGCGGTATTCGTTGTCGTGGAGAGACATGGAACTGAGGCGGACTTGGGATCGGTTGTTTGACCCATTCGGGGTTGACAGTGCATAAAACCCTCTTACATACAAAAAAGAAGTTGTCGTGTTGTGGCGGCCATCACGGGGACTATAGTAGTGGTGCAAAGTTGGGTGATAAGCTACTCCATCGTATGAAACAGATGGTGGACGACACAAATCGATGGTCTTGGCAAAACAACCCGGCACAACCTGAAACCAATGTTACAGTAAAATCTGGGCCGAACTCACCGTAGTGGGTGCAGAACTATGATATTCTTACCAACCATAGAATTGTTGGAATCCATCCATCCATGAATATTTGAATGATGATGGGCGAGACGTGGGAGTGACGGCGAGGTGACGAAACTAAGCGGCGCGGTTACTAGTAGGTCGGTTGGCTAGCTAATCACAAAACATTGATTGTGACACCGAAAAATAGAATCGAGAGATAAGAAGTGGGCGTTGAATGAACGTGTGATAGTCGTCCATCGCCGCTTCGAGAATTCATGGATTCACGGATGTGGACATCGTGGCCGTCACATATACCACCGAAAATGCACCGTTGGGATGGCTCCGAGTCGGAGGGATCGCGTTACTGTCACTGGGTCACTGCGCAGGGTTCCGCACGAGCAAATACCGCAGGCCAAAGGCCGGTACCGAACCCGCATTCCCGAACACCGTACTCGGCAGACCCGTTGATCTGATAGTGTACTGCAAACAACATAGTGGAACCAAACATCACGACCCAGTACTATATTCGGCTTACACCAGGATAACGATGAAGCACAGGTAAATTACTATTCTCCACGCCATCTTCAGTCTCTGTCTCCTCCCACTTATGTTTCTATACCTCATGGCGGGAGTGAGTCATAGCAACAGGACGTCTGGCTTAAATCACCCAATGTAATGAGTTGTGCTGTAGGTATAATCAGTGAGTGTGTGACGAGCACCCACAAATGGACGTGCAGCTGGTGCGCATGATAAGATCTCAGTACATGTTTGGCTATTATTTAATTGAGTGTTTATCATATCTACACGGCTCGTGGAGAAGTGTTTACGAAGCTCGTGCGATGTCGGCCTTGGGTTACATCAACTCGGTTACAAACACTGCCGAGCGGATTCATCATGGGTGCATCAACATCGCCGAGGCCCTTGGGTGGCCGTTCCAGAACGGTAGTCAACTCAAGGGGATGCCGCGTCGGCATGCCTCCTCCAGCCGCACGGTCAGAAAGGGCACGCGGAGTGTGAATTACATCTGTCGGAGCATGAATATGCATCGCGTGCAGCTGTCGGACTCCCAATAGGTCTCAGCGGATGATGGCGATGCACCTTGGGGTTGACACGTCGACTATGTTGCCGGATTGGGGAGCTAAGTATGTAGTGGCGCGGAGCTAGCTTGAGTTACGGCCAGACGAACTTGTCTGGTGCCAGCCCGTCAACGAGGCAAGGGGCCCAAGTCGCCTCATAGCCGGGCTAACACCTCGCTCTATCGATATGCGATAAGAAAACCACTGTGAGTTTGTAAGCAGAGTACTCTGATCACCTAAGACAGCCTCCCGATGCCCGCTGGGTTTCAAAAGCTTCCAATGTTCCATATAAGAGTGAATCTACTAGTAGTGGTAGGCAGAGTATATCCTTCTCCCCCCCACCCGCTGATGAGTTTCCCGGACTGCGTCAGAGGGTCCATTTTGAACGGAACCCCCTCGGGAATTGTCAAAAAGGTGGATGGTGTCGATGCTTACTTTGTGTCAGGATTGTCCGATCCGACACCGAAAACATTCGGTGTTATTCTTCTCACTGACGCGTTCGGGCTCGAGCTGGTTAACAACAAGCTCATCGCAGACAAGATCGCTAAGTTGCTTACTTGCGATGTCTGGGTCCCTGATTTATTCGATGGTCGTATCATTCTCAAATCCTCGCTCCTCTCTTGACTCATACTACTCCCAGGTCACCCTATACTGAAACCGGATGGTATGGAGGCTCAGTTACTTCCAGACCATCCTGGTCCTTGGCCGTTGTGGGACAAACCCCGCTTGTTCACTCGAATTATCTGGAATATTCGGGTCTTCTACCGTGCACGTCCTTCCGTTGTCACTCCTCGTGCTGCCGAGGTATGTCTCAAGCCAAACTGATCTGGTGTCTCCTACTCATTCTCCTCTAGTTCACCAAAAGCATCCGCGAGAACACTAAATACCACAAACTTGGTGCCGTGGGGTATGTCAGCGCTGTTACCCGAAGAGATGCACAGGAATACTGATCGAGAAATAGGTATTGCTTTGGTGCTGGTATTACTGCCCGTCTCGTGCATTTCAAAATTCTTGACAGCATCGTGCTTTGTCATCCTTCTTCGTTGACGGAGGCGTCGATCAAAGCTATCGACGTGGGTGTATACTATGCTCGATTCTTTCCTCCAGCCTAAGCATATCGTTGTTTCAGGTACCAACTGCGTGGGCTTGCGCAGAACGTTTGTCGATAATCATTCGTTCTGATCTGCCGTAAGCTGACGCTCTCGGGCAGAGGACATGGCATTCACTCAAGACTTGCGCTTGAAGGCCGAGGCAATTTTCGCAGCGCGCAAAGATAAGGCAGACTTTGTTCCTTATGAGTTTGTGGATTACAAGGGTGAGTTCTATCTGTCATCCATTTCCCATCTAATCCGTAATTAGGAACTGTTCATGGTTTTGCGTGTCGCCCAAACCTTGCCTATGAGGAAATCAAGGCAGGTTTTGAAGGCAGCCTGTCACAGACGGTGGAATGGTTCCAGAAAACTTTGGTGTCTTGATTCGGTGACGCCGAGATTCATTGGTATTTGCCCAGCATTCATTCTTCCTGTACCTTAGTTCTAAACATCGACCTGTGAGTCGAATTGAGTTAATCTTGGAACTGATGAGTGGTTGTTCCCACCTCGCATTGTCAGCATTAGTTAACTCTCACCTATTACTGGTGACGGACGGAAAATGTCCCGGTCACTGGCTTGTGCTGTCAACTTCATTCCCAACATCAGGTTACTGTTAGCGCTGAGCGACCAAGGGCGCCCTCCCCCTCGTTGATCTTGGCAATTTCACGGTTCGCACCGTGCACAACGCGAAGGAAAACATCATGGATGAAGAGCGAACGCTCATTACCAATGTCCACTTGGCATACGAAGATGTAGATCTGGCAAGACAGCTCTGGGATATCCAATGTCTCAACGGGCGTGTGCTTAAAATCGTTCCTTCCGCCGATAACCAAGTAAGGCATCTAGTGACAACGGCGGACCGTTGTACTGTAATTCAAGGCAATGGCGGAACCCTTTTACCATCGTAAGCGACTTTCCAACCCGCTAGCGAATACCCCGTCCATTCAGGTTCCCCTTAGCTTGTGTCATGCACATATTCATCTGGACAAGTGCTTCATTATGGATCAGTGCGATCCGCTCGTTACAGGGTGAGCGTGGTCACACTCCATAATGATAGTCTAATGCTCACCTGTTCCACCGCCTCCCTAAGCTCCCTTGCCGAGGCCTTACAGGTGACCAACAAGGCCAAGGCTAGATTTGCAGACCGTTTAGTAGATCTCCACGCTCGCGCCACACGACTTGTGCGCCAGAGCGTGGAAGCTGGTGTCACGGAGATGCGAGCATACGTCGAAATCGATACAGCCGTTGGAATGGTATGCCTAGACACCGGCCTGAAAGTCAAGTCCGAGTGGAAGGGCGTATGCAACATTCAAATCGTTGGTGGGTAATCGTGCTGTGACCGCACCTGGTCAAAAGTCTGACACCCAGTGTTCTTCAAAGCCTTTGCCCAGGAAGCATTGTACCCATCAGCTGCAACCGAGACAGCAGGGCGTAATTTTGAACTACTCCAAGCTGCTCTTACCCGCGATGGGATATCGGTTGTCGGGTCTGCACCATGGGTCGAACCATCCCAGCAGCATGCACACAAGAACATCGCACACATCCTCAAGTTGGCCCAAGACTATGGTCTCCACGCCGATTTCCACCTCGATTACAACCTTAACCCCGATACAGAGCCGATGTTGTGGGAAACACTCCGTCAGATGAGGGAAATAGGATGGACGAAAACCAGCGCTGGGAATCGACATGTCACTATCGGTCACGCTACGAGACTTGGAATATTCTCAGCGGAGGAGTGGTCGAGACTGCGCGCCGAATTGGATGACCTCCCCCTGGGAATTGTCTCCTTGCCGCAAACTGATATTTACATGATGGGTCGACCCGGTTCGGATGGAACCCGAAGCGTTCCACTTGCAAACCGGGCCCTTGATGTTGCCATGATCTGGCGAAATTACGGCGTCCATGTCGCACTGAGCGTCAATAACGTGGAGAATGCATTCACGCCCCAAGGATACCTTGATCCCTTGACTCTGGCTTGTCTGGAAGTGGGACTATTCCAGCTCGGAACCGAGCCAGGATGGAGGGAGCTTCTGGTATGTGGTTAAATGTTTGGTCTCCTTGTCGTTTGGGCTGAACTGGCCGGCAAAACAAGCGCTCAATATCCACTACCTCGAAGGAGGTTATTGGCGTCATGAAGGATGCCAGTCGCTCTAATGGGAATACTGCCGACAGTCTCGTGCCATTCATCGGTGGACCTGCGGATTTTGTCCTGATGCATGAGGCAAGAAGGTGGCAGTCTGCGGTCTTGAGTCCAAGCTTCGACCGGACTACGGTGTTTGGTGGCAGGGAAGTAGCACGGCGAAGAGGATCGGGCTGGACTGTTCTTGATGGAATGGAGAGTGTTGCAAGGCGATAGTGAACGGGAAATTGAATTGAATGTGAATGATAACACAGGCAATATATGCGGCTGAGGTACAAGTTGGTAGGGGCCAAGCATAGGACTTGCCCATATGAATTTATAATATGAAGACCCACGACCCTCATGGTTCAGGGACGGCGAGATAGTACCTCGTCCTGGATTGTACATACTCTTAGGCATGAGCTTCTAACCGAGATAAGGGCACCTGGCCACAGATCATTGTACGAATCTGTCTCCCCCTCGAAGGATGGGTCAATACGTTCACCATCTGAGTGTCTCACCTTGCACTGCTACCGAGGTCATATCAAGGACCGGGAGCGAAAGGAAACGGGAGCCGTAGGCTGCCAAAAGCGAACTTGATTGTGGTGGGAAATAAGTTGGCACCCTGCTTCTGGTGCAACCGCAAGGCTGTTATATACCACCGTAATATGAATGAATGCAAGGGAGAACACCACTATTTTCTCATCCGATTGGGAAGACTGCGTGAAGTTGAAGCAATCCTGCATCGAAATGTTGACTATTTGACATATTTATCGCTCCACGGCTGCCACTCGGTTGCTGCCAAGCCAAGAGCACCACTAGGCTGCTCGGCGGATAGCGACGAATGCCAATGAAGCCTTGCGAAAAGAAGTTCGTGTAAACCGAAACTATTCTTAGATTCTGACATTTCTCGCCTCTGCAAAGATGAGTGTTCTAATGTCGGGTCCAACCCAGCGCGAGGGTGGAGATTGGGAAAGGAGGGATGACTGAAGGCTGTAGTATACATGCGGCAGTCATGCTCATTTCCGTTATCAGTGACAAGATGGGGGTTGAGGGAGACAAAACCGGCTCGCTCTGCAAGCGCTGAGAGTCCAGGGACGATGTGCAGATATCGGTGCCGCCAGAGCACCACCTTGCAAACGTCGCTTCGCTTTCGACAAACCGGGTGAGACCTCAGCCTAGCTTGGACAAGAGAGACGACGATCATGCAGACTATTCTTGCAGGGCTTCTTGATGGAATCTCCGGTGATTGACGTGTGCGGACATTGACAGTGTGAACTCAGGACAGCTGTTAAACAGGCGTTGATTCCTGACAGCTAGCTGGCTCGTACGCTGAGGATCCTACATTTGAACATTTTACATCAAATCGGCAAGGGCCTCAGCTATTTGCCTGATACGGCCCTACATTCACACGGCTTGCCAATATAACGGCACGAGCCATTTCTTGTTCCGGCGAAGCTCTCCACTTTGCTGGCAGGGTTTCCTCTCTCTCGGACGCCCCCCCAAGCAGTCAAGAGAGATGATCATGTTCGCCCGATACGTTCTGCTCTTAACGTCTTTGCTTTCTTCTGCTTTGGCCTTGCCTCTAGCACTGAGGGACGTCGTATCCCCGCCCATCACCAGTCCAACAGCTAGTACCGTTTGGCATGTTGGACAAACACAAACGGTCACCTGGTAGGCTGCTCGCTTCCTCAGTTGTATACAAGAGAACATATACTCTTTCTCGGTAGGAACACTACTGGCTTGCCGGTGAACCAGACCAACCCGGTCGGGATGTTGGTTCTTGGCTACTGGTACAACAACAGCGAGAACCTCATGCTAAGTAAGTGTTCTACTTAGAGCAGTTGAGGAAGTCCGTCCTCGTACGTGCACATTGCTCCGGCAATGTTGCATGTGGTAGGACAACTCAGCTACCGCTGGCAGTTGCTAACAATTTATTAAGACTCCCCTCTCGCCACCAACCTCAACTATTCTGTCGGACAAGCTCAGATCACGGTACCTGATGTCCCCTCCGGGACAGGTTATATCGTTGTCCGTGAGTGGCCTTCAAATTGCTACATAGTACGTCATGCTTATTGCTCGTTATAGTGTTCGGCGATTCTGGTAATGCCAGTCCCGAGTTCACGATTATCAACGACGCGTCTTCATCGACCTCGGTCCCCCCACTCCCTGTCCCGACGGGTTCGCCAGGTTCGCCCCCTGCATCAACACCTGCATCGACCCCGCCTCCAGTCAATCCGATTTCAGTTGGTACCTCTGGTGGATCTCCTCCAACACCCACAACCGGCGGCGGCTCCCCGACGACTGGCGTGTTACCGACTACTACGGCATCAACGAGTCAAACAACAACCTCTCATTCGTCTACCGTGGTCACTGTGACGTCCTCAATTACCCCGTCGTCAACGCAGTCAAGCACTGCCTGGCAGAAACATGCTCCAACCTTGGGGACATCTCTCAGCGTTACGTTGGCCTTCATCTACTTCGCCTTTTCATGAGCAAACTTTGATCTTGACTTTTTGGAATACGGACATTTACAATCATGCAAAGCACGCTAACATCGTTTTGATGTGAACTGATTTTTACCCTTGTTCATGATCTACTACCCCCATTCCCCTTGATTCTTCCCGATTGTACGACATTGACGACGTTGGTGGGTTCGTTCGTGAACAGGATTAACTGCATTACGTTTTACTACCGCTACGGCATACTCACTTGTACATCCTGCATTTTGATTGTAACAATACTGCAACTGCAGATCCGGTGTTTATACGTTTCCAAAGCTTGCGAATATCGTTTGAAGAACAGTGGATCAATCTCGAGGGCACGCACGTTGTTAGAGCCTTAGATGTTACGGATGCTCTAGAAACACGAGTTACGCAAGCTTGGAGTTGCAGTACACACTCGGCGAATCACTCAAGTTCGATGTTCAGCGAAACGGAGTTCACCAGAGACTTCATAGAAGTGTCGGTAGTATGGGCATGTGTTATGTAAGGAGGTCAACCTGACATTGGTTCGTATAGACTTGACTAATATCGCGATCTCCACTTCAGGTGAACCGCACTTGGACGATACCTCGAACTCGAGTCGTGCTTCGCCGAACCAGGGACTCGAAAACCAGGCTTTAGTCTCCAATGGAAGGTGATCGTTAACGAATGCATGGTAACGAGTAGCCACCTCCCACCGTCGACATTGGGCGAAGACGGAACGTACCTATCTCCATGTATATCGGACAGCGAAACGAAGATGCGACCACATCTCGCAAAATGAACGAAACCCAGAACCTGGGAAGGGAATCTTGATGTTTTCACGTTCATGAACTGTCGCCTTGAGAAATCGGGGTCGGGGTTGAAGTTCTCTCCTCGGATCAACAGCGCGATGGATGGTTGTGCATTGCTGATTCCTGGATGGAGAACGGCACGCCGTAACCTGGCTTCGAGACCAGGAAAAGATCTCCTAGTGTAGTCCCTCGCTGCTTTGATCAACAGGGCAAACCAACGCAACCTGGTGCGACCAGAACCACGGCACTGGGAAGGATAATTTCCACACCGTATCTTGGGGAAGGTGCGCTGACTTGATGAGCTATGGGACACTCCAATGAACTCTTTTAGAAAGCGAGGATACAACCGAGGGAAGCGGGGATACCCGGATCCGAAATAAATAGCGCAGGGGTTCCTTCCCGTACCGCCGTTTGCTTTCATCTGTCTAATGCATCACAGTCATCACACCCGAAGCCACCAGGGCCGCGGGGAGTAGAGGACAAGCCTAGACGGTACTTGAAGACAGAAATTCCAGACCCACCTCGCGCAAATGAAACGTCGGTGGTAGAGAGGACATATACAATTTATCCTTCCTGCTACCACAGAGACCGAGGTTGTTCTCGCTTCGAATAAATGATAACTCATATAAAGTGCGCTCCAACAAGCCATGATCCGACGGCGGCGCACCCCTTATTTGCTATATGAATGCCGAGAGTGCCCTCAGTGGGCGAGGAAGATAAAGTGGGACAGGGGAATGGTGCGAAGCGTTGACGACATTGTTCATTCATGCAACTTGTGCGTCCTGTGGCCTCCTGGAGTCCCTCGATGCTCGACGTTCGTCTCGACTAGATAATCGCCGTGATCTCTCATCGGTCCGTTCCGCGTTTGATCAGCGAAACAAGTCTTCCCACCCCGTTGTCACCACATTCATAACATCTCGGAGCTAGCCGCATCCGAAAAAACGCTCGAATGGGGAACTTTCAGCCCCAGCCCGAGTTACCAGCCTTGTTCTTTGATTACACACCGGGATTTCCAACATTTAGAGCCACTTATAATATATTTCAAAAGGTAAACTAGCTATAAAATATA
>QFEI01000778.1:0-34169 GCA_003316145.1 Neoboletus magnificus | reverse complement strand
GTAATCCCCTCGACGGTTGGGCTTGCCAACCTTCAGTGATGTAATTGCCCAACCCGATGACTTGGCTATCGCATGGTCCAACATCTGACGCGCGAATCCTCGAAACTAGCGTGGCTGTACGTTACTCAGTGGACAAGATTGACATGCCCACCGCATCTGGTGGATGATTTGTCAGAAGGCACACTGCGATTGTGGTGACCATGTCGAGTGCGTGGAGAGAGTGGAGAGAGACATGCATTTGTCTTCTCACGCCAGTACTGGCGACGCTTCTCGCCTTCCACATCACGTTGATGTCGGTGGAGCGTACCGAATATTCCTGTTGTTCAATGAGTCTCCGTTGCTTACGTTTTAGAACGACCGAAGGTACCTTGATGCCTGCCAAAGCGTAGACTCAAACGCCGAATCCGTTTGCGACGCGGACACCACTACCGCAATTGAACGACTCTGGGGCACGCGCAGGACCAAGAACGCACCCTCGGATCGCACTACACGATTCGCCCAAAGGTTTTCTCCGAATGCAGACTAATTGCTGCGTGCCACAGTATAATTCGCTCTGGCCTGTCTCCCGACAATCGACAACTCAACCATAGCAAGAAGATCGAGATGATTACTGTGACTCAATGTCGATGAGCCGGTTGGCACTGACATACTAGACAATACGCGCCGTATTCCTCACCCCGTTAACGAGATGAGAAAGTACGTTTGAATAGAAAATCTCAAGGACAGACATACAGAACCATTCACGTTGATATCGTGACGGGAGGTATCGGCGAGAGGTCGGGCCAGTTTGACGGAGGTTCGCACTAGTCTGGAACTAGTAGGGCTAGCAAGCATCCCCTTCATCAACCTGACACTTGAGAGGGTGATCGTCGGACTGGGCATAGTCGAAAGGATATTGGTCCCTTCTACACCCCTTGGACTCGCAGATACCTCGGCTCGAGCAGAAACCCTGGGCATCACGTAGAGGGATCTGAAGACCGTTGCCGAGCGGTTCGGGTGCCAGCATTGACAAGCAGGTAGCAGGAAGAAAAACCGAATGCGAGGGGGGAGAATGACATCGTAGAGGTAGATAGGGTACAAGACTTGGTCTCACTGGCAACTAGTTACTAGTTGGGTCCCTTTTGCTACAAATATATAACCCTTGTACTACTTGCCACACCCTGGGCAGCAATGCACCACGTCGTGCACGAACACATCGCATTCCGCACAGAAATCGTGGCTGCAGTCTGGACATCGATACCGACCGAGCGGGCTCATGCCCTCCGAGGCAGGCGCAGTAGATGGCGTCGCCGGAAACACACGCCCGCACGCATGGCACATGCCCGCTCGCTCTCCGACTTCCTCCATCGACGTCCTACAAACTTTTGTTCAACAGTCATCAGCATCACAAACCAGACCATCGCTTACACAGCTCGATAGGGCTTGACAGGAAACAGGTGATGATAACTCCGCGCAAGATGCGGAGAACTCACGATCATCAAGCCGCAAATGTCACAATCCGTCGGCACGTCGCACACTTTGGCCATGCACCGCGGACATAGAAAGCCCTCGCTTTTCATGTCCGAATGGCACGCACAAAGGCTCGGTGGCGACGAATCGGGGAGGCGCGTTGGAAAGCCCATCATCATCAGGTCCGCGGCAGGGTTCGCACCCCCTCCACCACTAGCACGGGTCACGGCTCGTTGGGCTGGCGGGGGAACAAGCTCGAACAGTAAATCTTTAAAGTGCCCCTCGTTCATTGCCACACCAAACTGGCCTGTCCAATGCATGAGAAGTGAAAAACGCTGCTCCGTCGTGCCGACCCACCACCTGTTTTGTCACACATATCCCTGCATATCTTCATTTCAGCCGCCAAGGCGACCACAGATATTCGAATTTTGTGCCTCACACAAGCATCGAGCGTGTCGTGAATGTTTCCCGGGTCACAGGTCGTCAGTGAGCCAAAGATGATGAGAATTTCGCGCGATGAATGAGTGGGGAGATGACTGCAGGTCTCAAAATCCGAAAGGAAGTAACACCGAACCGCGCTCACCTCATGCTGCTCCGTGCCATTTCAATAGCATTCTGCAAGCTCGGTTCGCCAGCAGGTTCAAGTTTCGTACGATCACTGAGTGATTTGAGCACATCCTGTGGATTACCTGCAAACATGTGTGAACGGAAGTACCACAAAGTCGGGACATTATCCTACCAGACATTTCACCAATACGTTCACCAATGCCACCACGCATACCTACGACACCGATCTGACTGAGGGGATTCTGGTCAAACCATTCCGCGACAAACTCGCGCGCATACTGCAGGGACAGGTCGAACCGAGTTGGACGCATGTCCCGGTCCATCATCGCCGCTGATAGATCGAGCAGGAGGATGAGATGTCGGATGATGGTACGTCGAATGGCCGCAGCGGGGGCGAGTAGTCTGGTAGTCACGATGAGGAACGCGAACGGAATGCATGAGAGAGTCGATATGCGTGCCTTCGCCGTCTACTCCTCGCCATCAGGTCCTCAACCGTCCCTTGCAAGCTACCAGTCTCATCCTCCTGCACGGTGTCCCATGACCGCGCGTAGGATGCCTCCCATGTGTATGCTTGCTGGGTGGGCAGTTCAGACGGAAGAAGTTGGAGGGAGCGTGAAAAGGGACGTACATCCTTCGCTTTGCCCTTTCCCTTGTCTTTCTTGCGCTTGTCCGTGGCTTTGCTTTTCCCTTTGCCTCGAGCGCGAACTTCATCGTCCCCTAGTAGTGATATGTCGGAATCTGAGTCTACATCCATGTAATTTGGATCCGTTCGCTTTTGCGGTGCCATCGCGGGCCTTGGCGTCGACAATTAACGAATCTGAGATGGGGGGCGGGCAGTGGTCAAATCAAGTTTCCAGCGTCCAATGGGGATGGCGATGAATCTTGTAAGTCGAAGTACTGAACTGGACAGCTTAGTTGCTCGAAGGAAACAATTATTATAATGGAATACGTACACTAGTCTACAGACACTAGTAATAAAGCGTAATGCTAATACACATGCACTACATACCACTCTTCCTAAGGGGAACTACTAATGTCTTTGACGTTCCCCGTCTCAATGACATCGGCCCAGACGCCCTCCGCCCATCGCAGGCAACTATCCACCTGTTCAAATACCTCTGCGGTGGCTCGACTCAACACGGGATCCTCGAATCCCTTCACGTCTGTGACCATCAAAGGCGAACCACGGAGTGGGGTTCGCAATTCGTCCATATCCTCTAGATCGAGCGTAAGCCTCGGTCGCTTCCCAACGCGTTCCCCGATCCTCCCTGTCCGTAGAGTCGTGGGCGCTGCACCTGCGCCCGCGTCTTGAGCAACCTCCCCCTGACGGCGTTTCACCAACGCATTGGAAAGTTCTGTCAGTAGGCGACGCTGCAACAGCTTGTACACCGGATCTTCGGGTCGAAGTGTCCGGTCGACGGCTGCACGCAGCGTTGCTTCGTCCTCTTTGGACAGTGGGTTGGAAGCTGGGGTAGAAGGCATGGCGGTGGCTCGTTTCCGCGCGCGGACAACCTCATCAGCGAGGTTAATGAGCTTGGTATCACTTGCGCCTGGTTCTCCGGCGATCTCGGCACGGAGAAGTGTCCAGATGCGAGACATAGATGAATCGGGATCAAGGGGGCCGAACCTGCCATCAGGAGAGCGAGCGGGTGCTGGGAGATGCGCAAGAATACCCAAGGAGGCAGCGATGACGAGTGCCTGTAGATAATTTTGTACCTTCAGGAGGGTCGGAGCTGAGAAGAAAAAAATGGGTGGAGGTACGTTGGCATTCGAGGTAGAAACTGTTGCTTCATGGCTGTCATGACTGGAGGATGCGGGTGGAGAAATCTGGACGGTTCTCGATGGAAGGGGGCAAAAGACGGGAGAAGACGAACCCAGAGCCTGGATAATACGAACGATCCACAGGAAACGTGGCTCTGCAGAAATGGAGCTCAAATGACTAGGGGGGTGTAACTTATCCAGCCAAGACGCCCACCCTTGCACTATTCTATCTCGATGCCAGATGTTGATTACGATCTCTCGTTCTTTCGTCTTGGCCTGTTTCGCGACAACGGAGTGGAGCTGTTGTTCTGTCATGCTTCCCAGTACAAATTGAGAAAGGTCGTCCTTCATGGCCTCGGAAAGACTCAAAATGTGTCTGACAGTCTCGGCTACTAGTGTGGCCAGTGCGACGGGACGGGAGGAACGAATAGGGGGGTCATCGAGCGGTTGTTGGAGGGCTTCAATTTCGGGATCACGAACTGGGGCGCAACGTTCCCGGAGACCAGCCAAAATCTCGCGGAGATGCATGAGGGCAGAGTCCAAGGGTGAAGACGTGGGGGAGAGGGGACTGGACAGTATCACCAACACGGGATGCTTGGGCGGCAAGAGAGGTGAAAGTCCAACATGGAGGTCTCCGTAGAGCAACTTGATGCGAGAAAGCTGAGCGGAGGGTTCTGGATTGGAGAGGGTGCGTACGACCTGCACGGACCTTAGCCATATGCACATGGTGGGAGCGGTGAAGTTCGTACCTCGTCCCAGAAAGCTTTGTGCACGAGGTCCTCAACCTTACTGTGTAGCGTCAGCTTTGTGTCCCCTCCGGCGGCGATGTGGGAGCGGGACATGACTGATAGGAGAGACTTTCCAGGAGGAAGCACCTGAGCCGGGTCTGTGGCAAGGACATGGAGAAAATATGCATGGTTCAGGATGTCGATGAGCTCGATGGGGAGAACAAGATGATCCTGGTTGGATATGAGTTGGGATAATATGTTCTGCGCGGGAGGTACGACGACGGTGATCTTTTCACCCAACGAAGGCCTCTGCGGTTCGACGTGCGCCTGTACAGACTCATCGAAAGGAGATGTAAGTAGGATGCGGAGGGCATCGAGGAGCTCGTCGTTCTCGGTTGAGTGTTCCCAGAGCCCACGGTCCTGGAGCAGCTGAAAGTCGCGGCAGAGCGCATCCCAAGAGACTGAATGTGGGCGATCCGGATGTCGCTGAATGTCGCTGAGGAGCGAAACGGTGTCTCTGAGGAGGGCGTTGTCCGGTGCAGCGTCGGCGCAGGCTCTGAGCTTATCGAGGATGCGCTCCATGAATGAGTCAAACCGGGCTGTGTTGTTCTCTAACATCATCACTTGCATACTTTAGGAGCCTCGTCGATGGACAGCTCGACGCCCACCGACAGCGCGTCTGCACACCATGTCAGCCCCGTCGTCACCTTCATCATCGGCCTCAGCATCATCCTTTTCGCATCCGTCCTCAACGCAGCTGGTCTGAATCTCACGAAACTGGATCATGTGAGTCCCTGAACTCTTCACACAGTACCATTTGCCCAACACCCCTCCTAGGTCCGCACGAATGCCATTCCAAAGTCGGCTCGAAGACGAGACTGGCTACGACCACTGTGGCTCTTGGGGATGACCCTCTACATCCTCTCGCAGCTCCTAGGGAGCACTCTTGCTCTGGATTACATGCGAGCGGGCAAGTGCTTTGCCCCTATCAGTACTTTGGTCACTCATGCGTTCCTACCCAGAATACGTCGCTCCTCTTGGCTCCACATCCCTCATCTTTAATTTCCTTTTTGCTAGATTTTTGGTTGGAACACCAGTTACCCGAACAGATATATACGTCGGTCACCACCCTGTCCGTCTTCTTCGTCTTACTGATGATCTCCTAGGGTACAATAATTGTAGTTGTTGGTGTCATTGGCATAGTCGCATTCGGCGGCATCAACAGCGGTCTCTCTTCAGAGACCAACGTCGACCATATCACGGCCCTCTGGAGGAGGGGTGGATGGCTTGCCTTCTTCTTTACAATGTCCATCGCCTTGCTCATCGTCCTCAAATTCACTTACTCACTCGACGCGGTCCTCACTTCTCGTTCTGATATCACTTCGGAGCCTTTTACAGGCATGAGCACGCGCAGATCATCCTCGCCTAGTACCACCTTCTTTGGAAAAGCCAAGAACACCTATACCTTCTTTTCGCTCTGGGTCAAGGAGAGACTCGAGATTTGGACAGGACCAAAGGACGACAGGCAGATCGCCTGGATCCTTGGGATTGGCTGGGCATGCTGTGGTGGCGGTCTTGCAGGTGGATGTCTTGTTTTTGCCAAGGCTACGTACGTACCCATCATCCAAGTTACTGTTGGTTGTTCTGAGCTTTGTAGCGTCAAATTGCTCACCGGAAGTTTATCGCACGAAAATCCGGGGAACCAGTTTGGACATATTGCACCCATCTTCACAATCATTCTCTTGACCATCACAGCGGTCTTGCAGATCATATGTCTGAACCGTGGACTGAAGGTGTATGATTCCACGCTCGTCGTACCTGTATTCTACGGCGTTTACACAGCTACAGGGTATGTCACTTTATTTGCCATCAGCCATTGCTTACCCGTTACACGTAGTTTCTTGGACTCGCTCATTTTTAATAACGAGATCGACGCCTACAAGCCATGGATTCTCTTCCTCATTTTCACTTCTATCATCATCCTCGTAGCCGGTGTCATCCTTCTTACACACAAGAAACCTGAGCGATCTCAAGGGAATATCGCGTTGTCACGAACACCAGGCACACGATCCACCATGAAGGGTAACAAAGACGATAATGAGCAAGATGAAGCACAGGCTTTGAGGGTGCCAGAAGAGGGGGAATCAGCGGCCGACGAGCTCTGGCAGCTTGGAGACATGAGTGACGATGAGGACGGCGTCTCCACAGACATTATTGGGAAACCCGCCTCGAGGGGAGTGAGCGGCTCCGCAGACGGCGGCGTGGAGGGAGGAGAGGAAGGGCGTGGATTGATTGAGAGCGAGGAAGAGGAGAGCGCCCGGCACCGACGATCGTCGTCGTCGGATGCGACGCTTGGTCGTAACGACGGGCATGAGGAGGGCGCTTACGGTGATGATGAGTTCGGGGAGTGGAACGAAGGCGGTAAAGGCTACAGCATTTAAGTAATCGAGACATGTTAATCCAAGAAATACCCGAAAGCTAAGCAACGCGTGTGTGGCTGAACAGTCAAAACGGCAGTTGACCCGCTACGCCGACGACCTTCACAACGCAATTCGCGTATCCACCGCGAAACATGGCCGACAAAAGCGACAGCCAAGACAAGGACGTCGACGAGCTCGACGACGATTTTGGCTCGGATAGCGAGAATGCAGATCCCAACATGTTTCGCATCTCCAATGCGTTGACACCCCCGTCCGCCATGAGCTACAGCGCAGCGGAACTCCACAGTGAGCCGACCGAACTCCCCGACTGGTCTCTCCCTAACATACCACAGCCTTTATACACGAGGGGTATATCGACCTCAATCCCAGCTACCAACGAGGTACGTGTCGCTCGCCACCGCTATTGACACACGTCATTCATCACAGGGCGCGTCCACAGATGTAGTCTGGCCGGAGAGCAAGCAGATTGGACTCATCGACTCTATCTTCCGCAATTTTTACGTGCCACCTGTCATATTTGCAGTTCAAAAAGACGACGACGGAGAGACAGTGAGGGTGTGTGTCGATGGGAAACAGAGGTTGACATCAATACAAAAGTTTCTCGATGGTTTGGTGGGCAACCACGTCTCCTTTTTTTCACCCTCCTGTTGACTGACGCACTGTCGCAGATACCTCGTGAGTGCAACCTCCTCTAGGTGTACCCGCATTGTGCCGAGGGAACCTTTTGTCCAGATCGTGATTCGCGCACCAAGAAGAGCTTTTGGTTCGTCAGATCCGATGCGCAAAGGACAACACGCCTGGAAATCCCTGACCAGTGGAAGCGACGGTTTGCAGACACGAGGATCACATGCGGTCAGTTCCCTTGCTGTACGAGCGTGCCCCCATCGTTCATGTTATGTCACCAGTCGAGTATCACGACCTCCCACCTGGTACAGAAAGGGAAATTTTCCAGCGGGTACAACTCGGGATGAGCTTGACGGCCGCTGGTGCGCATACATTCAAGCGCCGAAGGAGGATTGATAATTAAAATGCCCTGTAGAAAAACTCCAAGCAATCTCCTCACCTTGGGCAGATTGGATAGGCGATCTCGAATTGCGACACGTCAACTGTGACGGCGGCCTCGCTGAAGTCCTCGAGTGGGATACTCGACGTGGCCGCGACTTTCAATGCATTGCACAAATGGTGTACTGTTGCGACTTGTTACCAGAACACGCCCTGCCATCGGCCCAGAAACTGGAAAAATGGCTGTCGCGTGTTGATAAACCAAACCAGGTGTTCAAGAATAGTATAGGCGACGTCTTGAACGAATTCGGATACATCGCTATGACGCCTGAGCTTAGCGTCGCCTTTGAGCAGGTCGACAAGCGCGTTGCACCCGTCGAATTCGTATTTATTGGTATGGTCATGCTTGACCCATGACATCGAATGATTTTTGGTGCTTACCCTTCATAGGGACGCTGCTCTTCGTCCTTCGAGAACATTCGCACCATGAACGGGCAAATGCCATATTGCACATGCGCCTACGAATCCGAGAACAGTTCCGCGACGTTCGAAACAATGGGAACGTTGGGAAAGCGCTCTGGAATTTCATCGACAGCCTCATGGGACCGTCGGGTCTCAAGATTCTCTCTGCCAACAAAAGCTATTCTGTTGCCCCAGCGCCGGGTTCTCAGCGAAAACGCAAAAAGGCAGCGTCCGAGGACGAGGACGAAGAGTATCATCCTTCGCCTATCAGAACTTTGAGTCAGGGTGTGAAACCACGGGGCAAGGGACGAAGGAGAGAGGAGTAGTGGAAGGATAGTGAGACGACCAGTGATTTAGGCTACTCTATGGGATGAAACACTCTGTTGCCGCCCTCTATTTGATGTTGGCTGAGTGTACATAATATATTATTACGCTAAGAAAATACAACTGTGCGATGTCTTTTTTCCAGTGTAAAATAAGGAGTTTTCGTGCTGGCTGGCATGCAGAGTCGGTCACCGTGGAATTAGCTGGTGGTCGACAGAGACATGATGTACCATGTATGTGCGGCTGCTCGAGAGCATTAAGCCGTCCATGCATCCAGAGGGCACCGAACATAGCGACCTAGTTGTTGAAGCCCACCCTAGCAGTGTACTGGCAAGTACCCTCTGGCGTCGTCATCGCACGCGCGTACTTGAGTAACAACTTGTCCCGCTCTTTTGAATTCACAGCAATATCAGACAGGAAAGGCTCAATCTCGTCACTCTTCCATCGTGGGCGCGTCAGGAACAGCTCCGCAAACCGTGCAACAGGATCTGTCGGGAGGGCAGAAGCAGGAAGGTAATTCAGAGTCGTCCCCGAGATGTCGCTGGGGTTTCGGAGGTAGTTGCCCTTATCATTGCACAAGTATCAGTCCCGCCCGAGGAAGGCAGACAGGAGAGAACGTACTGAGAGTAGCTGTAGTGAGACGACCGACTCGAACGCGTCGCCGACGGTGTTCTTCCATTTTGTCAGGAACTCTGTCTCTAGTATAGGCTCGTGCTTTTATTTCACGACGTGATGTCAGTTGGAGAGGAGGCAGGAGCGACGCAAAAGAAGAGTGGATAGTACCTTGTAGTGTCGGATAATTCCCAGTCCAATTTCTGCGACCACTGCATTGGCGTCCATCTTCCACGTACTGTCCTCTACCTGGCCGAACCAGGACATGACCTGGCTCGACACATCCCTCGGGACCTCGTGCTCGTCAGCCAGAGCAAACACCAAGTCGTCCACTGGCGCAGCTTCATATGAAAGGCTCAGCGATATGAGGTAGTTGAGAAGGAGCTCCAGAATCGTGTTCAGATGTACGGGCGCGATCGGTCGAAGGTAGCCTGCGTTTATCAAGAGCGTTTGTCAGTGAGACGACGCCACGGTCGCAAGACGGGTACACGGACCGTTTAAGACGAGGATCCGCCGTTCCTTGAGACCGAGTTTCAATTCAGAATCGCTCGCTTGGATCTCTCCCCGCGCCTGCTCGTAGCTGCATCTCGGCAGCGTCGCCTGAAGCGTAGACACGCGTCAGTGGCACGCAACACAACACGTTCTCGACGTGACTGACGCGTCGATCTTCGTCCCCCTCGTCGTATTCCATCCCTCGAAGGAGCACAGACAGCTTGTGCAACTTGGGAACAGAAGGTGCCAACTCCAACACCTCGTGAATCTGTTCGCGGACGTGAACGGTCCCGTCCGGATCCGTCCTGGAAGGCGTCAAGACCAGGACCGTGTTGGAGAGTACGACCGAGCGTAGCGTGTATGTCTTGTCTGCTGTACATAGCACGGCATCTTCGGTTGGATGTCCTTTGATGGAGAGTCTGTGCCCGATGAAAACATTTAGCGTGCTGGTTGGGTGGCATCACTCACATTGGCTGGGATGTTTTGGTCTCTACCGTCGAGTCGATGAGTTGGCATAGTTCAGGCGGAAGTTCTATTAGGCGGAACGCGCCTGCGTCCCGTTCAGTCGACGGAGAGAACCTGAGTTCGACTTCGCTCATTGAGATACGTCACGGTGAGAGTCAGACGCGCGTCAGGCCACCACCCCAGTCCTGAACTACATCGTCTGAATATCCTTCGAATAGGTTATATAATGGTGCTACCACTGATACAATAACCCGTGAAATATGCATGGGAGACGACACAGACGTCTATAAATCATGACAAGCTATGTTCTACAGGACTGAACTTGACTCTGACCTCCGAGATCTCCCTCCTCGCGCCTCGAAGCCTTTGGGTAATCTTGCCTTCCAACTCAGAAGTGGCCAAGACGGTCATCGTGTGAGACACATCGACGGTGAGGTCGACGTTTATCAACGATCCGGCTCGCCTCGCTCTCAACTCCTTGATCGCGAGTACGGGAGTACCCTGCGAGACAGCCGTCGCATCGCCATTCGTGGCGCCGCGATGAAGCAGAGGGTCCAATGCATGCAAGAGTTTATCTCGCGAACTCGTTGATATCCCAGCGTCGGTCAATTCGGCTAACGCCCCTCCGAGCAGTGCGACACCTTGCCAAAGAATGACAGACGATACGAGCAAGCCTTTGATTAAACCTTGCATGAGCGATCGAGTGGCTTTTATTATGGATCACAAACGTACCTCCGAGTGGGTCGAGTGGCAGGGTGGGGTAGATGGACGACCCCAGAATAGCAAATAGCGCGACGAAGCTCGAGTACGCGTCGCTTCGATGGTGTACAGCATTTGCGTACAATACAGGACTGTGTTCTTCATCGGCAACCTTTTTCGTGATGCGATACAGCCATTCCTTTGACAACACGCTGAGGGCTGCAAACCATGCAGCGTTGGGATCGAGTATGTCTACATGGGTATGTGCATGCCCTACGGATGGGACATGGTGACCAAGAGAAGAAGCGTGTTGTAAAATGTCATGGAGTTGACCTGGAGGGATGGCCGATACCGTCCCCGAGAGAGCCTCCACCAAAAGATGATAAGAATGAAAACCTATGCCAAGTGCACCGCCGATCAAAAGAATGGAGACTGTTGTCGTTCCGAGAGTTTCGAACTTGGCAAAGCCATATGGGTATCTTCCAGAAGGCGGTTTTCTAGAAAGTTTCCAGCAGAACAGGGTGACGAAGTCACCCAACAGGTCTTGAGGGATAGCGATAAGCACGCGAGTCGTGACACGAAGAACAGCACCCACCACTCAGCGAGTGACCCGCATCGGCAAGGAGTGATGCAGAATGCATATACCACCCTGCAACTCCTTTTGCACCAGTCAATCCCACATTAATAAAAAGCCCAAGGAGGGTTATGCGACTCCCTCGATCGCCTGTATTAAGCGCGCTAAGCCAGAACATTACACCCAGAAAAGGGTAACACACCCTTTCCTTCAAATATATGTACTATCTGTTCCGCACTGTGAGTGTGGTCGTGGTCATCATGCGAATGTGAATGAAAGATGGAGTGCGAATGCGAATGGTCATCGGGGTGTTTGCGATGGTCAGAGACTAAGGAGCTCTGTGCGTTATTGGCATCGTCACTTTTGGATGCGCTTGTTGAACTGGACCTTCGTTGCGACATGGATGAAGAGAATCCTACTTTTGTGAGTGGAACGGAACGAGGCACCAATAAAGACCTAGGGTCGTGTCGGCATGGCGTGCCCATGAGACTCGCGCACACAAGCAACACAACCGGACGGTACCTTGCTGTCGGCAATAACCCACTCTGCAATCTCACTCCCAGACTCGTGCACACGCGACGGAGGACCTCCTGGCTCGGCGGGTCAAGGCGAGAAGTAGAGAAGTAAGAGAACGATGTCTGAGGATAAACAGCACGGCTTGGCGCTGTCTTGAAGACCTGAACCGACTCGTTGGAAACCAGGGCGGCTCGTCGCGACAGACAGCGCCAATGCTGTCTTACAGCCAACTTCATCGTGGAATCTGACGGATGGCAAACAAGAAAGGACGCTGCAAGTTTCGATGCCTATGGCACATCGATCATATGGCGTATGTCAAGTTTAGGCCATTTCGTCAGAGATTTGCACCGAGTCACCTGGCACTCTCAGGCTGTCACAAGAATAGTCCTCAGTCTGCACCAACAGAAGGTGAGTAAAGGCATCCGTTATAATGCTCGTCGAACCTCTGACACACAGACTTTGTAGCCGACACTAATCGTAGAACGTCCCACGAACCCTCTCTTTGGACTACCTACAGGAGACGACCTTTTCGCTGTCAATAATCCGTTCCCGTCTCTCGATCGCTTGGAAGACATAGATTGACATGGAGACACGAATAAAAATCCGCCCCACAGGTCACCACGGAGACATCACTGGCCTTATTCGGGATCTTCCAACCGGTTAGGCATCATAGATGCTTTCCAGTAATGCTTCTACTCTAGGTTGAAGTTCTGGTTTGTCTCCTGCCAGGGCCAACTTTGCGATAATCGGTAAGTTGGCCTTTGGGACATTGTATGATGCAAGCGTGCGGTGCAGGCCCAGACCGCGCACGAGTCTGGTTGAATGGCTGTCAGTCCTGGTCGGGCATGGGGAAGTTATGCATACTCGTCAATCTTGTTCCCCAGGCGTTTAACATCCCCCTCGACTGAACCGGTGGTGGGTTCCCGTAGATATAACAATGCTTCTGCTAGTTTTGCCTTATCTTCTGGACTTGCGATATCGGCTTTAAGAATAACGACAGAAGCAAGCGTCAAACACTTCCAAAGCGCTCAGCAATCTCAAGTCCTCGGACTAAGAATCTTCACTCACAGATGTGATTCCGTGCGGAATTCCATAGGTCGCTCCAAGTTTGTGACCCAGAGAGTGTGACAATCCGAGGGAACTAGAGAGGATCGTATGAGAAATCGTCCTCTGATTGCGGTATGTCCTGGATATTATACTTACGCGTATTTCTCGACCTTGTATGGCCAAAGGCTCATCCATGCAGCTATCAATAGTTTATGTCTTGCTTCCAAATCCCCAAGCTGTGCTTTGCTCTTTGGGAGATACTTGAAGAGGTCTGATAGAGCGGCGTAACAAAGAACCTTTAAGGGATACGGTAATGAGCTGTAGAGACCCTCTGCGATTCAAAATGAGTCTCTGACGCGGAGCAGCATGTAGGGGTAGACTACGGCATACCAACTGCATGGTCTAAAGCTCGAAGGCCCGTCGATAGCCTGTGTATACCTCATGTTGATTACGAGACAGTGAAACAGAGCCTCGAGGCGCACCAGAGTTCCTCCGGAGTGGCCAACGTCAACTCGGCGTCGAGGACGATGCCGGCAGGGGCCAGCATGGGGTCATAAACGCCGACCTTGTTGCCTTGTTCGTCTGTGCATCCAGCACCGCTCTGGCGGAATGAATCACTGATAGGGCTTTTTCGTGAGCTTGAGTAACTCACCCTGTACTCGGCCGCACTCAGGGTGGTTGGAATAGCTATATGATTGAGAAACTTGCCCCCGTTCTGTTGATGAAGGCGATAAACCATGACCTTTGCCGCATCGATGGGCGAGCCACCTCCGATGGATACGATGATGTCGGCTCCAGCAGCATTGAACGCCTCCAAGCCACGGATGATGCCTTGGACAGGAGCATGCTGCCCTATCTCGGAGAAGGTCGCAGCAAAGGCACCGTTATCTCTCAAGATCCCTTCGATGGTGGCGACCACATTCGTCTAGATACAATGTACGTCAACACGGAGGATGAAGTGGTTGCAAATTGATGAAGGCTGACCTTCTCCCGGAGAGACTTGCCTGTGACGACAAACGCCTTGCTGCCACCCAAGATGGAGAGTAATTTTGGGAGGGCTGTGTGCACACAGCCAGGTCCGTAGTATATGCCCTTCAACGTGTCGTGATAGGCATACGATCCATGCAGACTGCTGTTGGTGTCGGCCATCTTGGGATGAATGTGGTTTGACGATTGGTCGATAGCTGCGGTGTTATGTGATAGAACGTTCCTCTTGCACACGGAATGCGATTGGTCTGCGCCTCGAATGCTATCTACAGCTGATCTGGTCTACCGATTTCACAAAAAGTGTGTAACGGGAAAGGGAGTAAGTATCATCTAGCAGTCTCAGGGTCCGAGATGGTTCGGATCGCTCCGCGAATCAACATGTGCGTCGGTGGTGCCTAGGTAAGAGCCCGTCGGATCCCCTGCAGAGCCCGAGTCGACACATTTAGATTTCGTGGAAGGTATAATGATCCCCTCGAACGCGCAGGATCAAGCGTTCAACTGTAAAAGCAGTTTCAGGTCCCATCCTGACGATGGTAGTCAAATAGTCCGAGTTATTCGAAAAAAACGATGCGTGCTGGCGAACGAAATGGGAACGCCAGCCTTGCTTTTGTCGATTCGACCGAACAATGGGCTACTCGCTTTCTCCTCGAACGTGGTGTACGATCCGTATGACTGCCCTGGAAGGGACGACTCCTAAGCCAACATTACAGGTAAAGCAAGATCAATACCTGTGAGCTACACGTCAACGATCCGTCTCGCAACGGTGCAATTGGGCCCTCATCGTGTCAGAGGCTTGATGGTTGGATATTAGCTACCACGGATCGGGGAATCCGGCGAAAAGATCAACATATATAGTATCCCGACTCACGAGGGGGAGCCAAGGGGGGGCCGATGGACGATCACCTCAGGAACATTCAGCGGCAAAGAGAAAGACCGAGCATCACATCATGATGGCGTGCGCGCGAGTTTTGAGAAGGACAAGTTGCCGCTACTACTTCCTCTTCGGGGCAACTTCGCGGCAAAGCATGCCAGTACTCGGGACAGGGGTCAAGAGCATCATCACAAGAATTTGGCGTCCGGGATTCGACGTGGGGTAAGCGAGAGGTGCCTTGGTAGCGTGGCACGATCTGCTCCTGGGCGAGGTGGCCCACGAATGGGGTGTCTGAGCATTGATTCTACTCGTGAAACAGCGTGTTTTTCGAAGCGAGAAATGGGGTGGTTGTTTTGTTGCCCGATGACCTCTCGGCGTTCTCTTATCTCCAGTCAATCTCCTTTCGAGTCAGAAAAGTCAGGAAATTTCGGAATGAGATGGGCTTGCATGCAACGGGGGCGCCGTCTGTGTGGGAACCCATGAGGTTCCTGGATAATCCTGACAGTCAACACGCCACCTTCGTGGCCTCCAGTAAACGTTTAGACAGTGGCTCCGGCCGAATGCTCGTCTTGGGTATCACTGTTTGTTGACAAGTCAGCTGCGGCAATTTCCCGCGACTGACCCGCGTTTACAGATACAATATCAACTTGAAGCAAACCCATGAACCTCTGCGTTCTGTTGGGGTCTCGGAAACCGTGTTTCCGCAGTCTCATCTTTAAAAAGTCATGGCAGGTGACATCCAAAGCCAGGCGGTTCACAGCAAGACCCAAACCGGAAGTTGAAGGCAAAGATTTGCCGGACTTCGATCCCGTTCCCTCCTTTCGACTAACCATGCCCCCCAATCCAAAATGGGTGCCTTGCCAAGGGGCTTCGTGCGACACGGAGCTCGACAAAGCATGGACACATGACTTACATGGTGTGAAGACATGGGATCCGGTCCTGATGCCCTCTAGGTATGTGTGGAACGTTCCCCAGACCTGGAGGGTCAGAATGCCGGCGTTGATCCATCAAAGTTAACCTTGTTTCTGTACATGTGGAATTGACTTTGGCTTTCATACAGGCGTGTGTACTCATTGTTGACCAGTGCGGTCGTTCCGCGGCCGATCGCGCTACTCTCGACGGTCTCCACCAAGGGCCGGCCTAACTTGACACTGATCAGGTGAGCACGTTGGGTTGTGTCATGGCTCATGTACTAAACTCCGGCCTGGCCGGGTACAGCTACTTTTCGCTGGTGGGCTGTCCTCCCTTTCTCCGCACTCATGTTACGTAGTCATCAATTTTGTGATTCGGCAAGGTTGCGCACAATCCTCCCCTCCTCAGCGTTTCGTTTTCGGTGACGTCGCAGAAGCCGGAAGAGACCCGGGCGAACATAATGGCAACGAGGGAATTTACGGTCAGTCTCGTCAGCGAGCCGTTCGTGGAGGCGGCGAACGCGACATCCATTGACGCACCAGAACATGTGGATATGTGGGCGTTAAGCGGATTAACGATGGCACGTAGTGTGAGTCGATTGCTGTTGGTCGGACGCCGATGGAGCATGTCACACGACCACCATCGGGGTAGGTTTAGTGATGTGTATTTACTCATTTTTGGCGTGTCAGTCCGAAGTGGGGCCTGCATGGGTGAAGGAGAGTGCGGTGGGCTTCGAATGCAAGGTATGTGAGATGCTAGAGGGGTAGGCTTAGCTGATGGATCGGTTTGTGATACAGTTGTATCACGCTTTTGATATTCCCGGGCCAGAAATGGGAACTGTGGCCCAAACGATGATGCTGGGGCTCATCAAGCGAATTCACGTGCGCAGGTCCGTGTTGGGAGAGGACGGGACCATCGACCTGGCAAGGCTCCGAGCCGTGTCACGAGCGGGGGGGTCGACGTACGCTCGGATCGGGGAAGGGTTTAGCTTGAGGCGACCGAACTGGAGGGAGATCAGGGAAGCGTATGGATCGAGGCGAAGACGGCGGAATGGCGGTGGGGGTGACAGGGGACGGGTGGGCGTGGAAGAAGGAGAGTGAGCCCTGGAGAGATTCCATTCCTTGGAAGGTGTCGGATATGGAAGGGGTGGACCTGATGCGATTCCGAGGGCGGATGGAATTAGCAGACATGTTCCCGAGCACAGGGAAGCAAGGCAGACCGTCCTGCGCTGATCTGGAGAAATGAAAAGCACGCCGTCTGCCGCGTTCCTTATCGATGACTGACGCGCTTGGACGGGTTCGCCGTGAAAAAAACCGCAAATCCGCGAGGCAGAGGGGACGTGCGGATCCAGATCATCTCTCGTTATATACTCTCCTAGCTCGTCTCCCCCGTCGACGTGCCCACCGTCGCCGACGAGGACGAGGACGTGTTGTTCCGTATACGTACTTGCCACGTGTGCCTCTTTGCTCGGTCCGCCGCTTTTCTTTTTCCTGAGCCGACACAACAAAGAAAGCGCATACATCCACCTTCGCCGCCCGGCGCACGGTCGCACGTCGTCCCCACTCCCCCACGTACGTCTTCTCCCAAATGTATGCGCTCGTTATTGACCCACAGGAACAGCAACCGGGCGCCCATGGACAACGACCCCGCATCGGTCGCAGAGCAACGCGCCAATGCCGTCGCAAAGCTGCGTCGCGCCGCGTCCCTGCCCCGCATGAAAGATGGCAGACGCCCCCCAATGCACATCGAAGCCGTGAGCGACGGAGAGAAGTTCCAGGCAGAGGACGAGCAGGTCGTCATCGAGCCCGCCCTCGACCATCCGTCCAGTCCTGATCCCAGACCTGACTCTCCCCCAGAACAGATACCCACCACACCCGAACCATCCACGTCGGGTCGGAAGCGCCGGAACAGGTCCCGCTCCCGCTCCAGGGGCTCGAGAGACTTCAAGGGTAAAAAGGTTCCCCAGTCTCCCGTACCGACCTCAGTCACCCCGAGCAACGACTCTTCCCCGGACGATTCGCCCCCCTCCCCTCCCCCCGCCGTGCTCCAACTCCCCTCCGTCGTGGCCCCGATACCTTCCTACTTTTCCACTCCCCCTGCATCAAGAGTCCTCATGTCCCCCAATTTCTTATCTCCTGGAACACCCCTCCTCTATCACGGTACCTCACCACCCACGCCATTGATGCCCACACTAGACGCCATACAAAAGGGCCTTTTGCGGTCCAACAGCGTGGCTGCGCGTATGCAGGCTCTTCACAAGCTCACCGGTGGCAATCCAGAATCCCAAGATTCCACGTTCTCTTCTCCGTCAATATCTCCACAGCCTGGCTTGGTAAAGCTTGGGCGTAACAACACTGTCTCAGGGGGTGAGCGCTCGGCTGCCCGCATGAAACTCTTTACTGCCCTCGGCGAAAGAATCAAAGAGGCCGACGAAGGGGGTACTAGTGGAGGAGAGGAACGCCCTGTAGTCTCTACGCCTACAAGACGAAGACGACGTAGATCGGGGCGGAACTCAGTCAGCAAGTCTAACCACGCTACGGCTACCGACGAATCCGAGGTGTTATCTACTTCAACAAGTACTCCAACCCACCCCTCGACACCCCTACCCTACACCCTACACCCATTCGCGGAACCCATCCGCACAGCTTCCACAACGCCTATCCCTATCCAGCCTATATCCAGTCCCAATATCAATCTCGATGAGAGTATTGCAGACAGCCGTCAGACAACCCCTGTCCGGGCCGTACCTAATCAATGGAAGAGGAGAAGTATAGTTGTCGAACAGGATGACGATGTGGCTGTCCCTCCAGAGTCTACCTATCCTGGACTCCCCGCTACTCCCAGTCGTTCATCTCCTGGGCTCCCCCAATGGTTGCCTCACTCGTCAGATGTCCCGTCAACCGAATCAACCGACCCGGCCACGGGCGTTGCTGGCGCACCATCGTATCCCTCGGCTACCCAGAGGTCCCCTTCAAGGCAAGATCCCTTCCTATCCAGTCCATTTGCTACGCCACATAAGGAAGTATCATTGCCTTCTCGTGACGAAGGAGATGACATGGAGCCCGAGGAGCCCGAAGAGGTTGTATATCCTGCTGAACATCTTCGGCGGTCACCCTATCATGACGCTTATGACAGGCAGATAAGCTGGATCGCGGAACCAGGTCAGTTTTTCAGCGCTGCTTCTTCCATGACAGACATCTCACATTCCTTAGTTCCGGAGTCTAACATCGCTGTCCACAACGAAGATGACGAGGACGAAGAGCAGTTGCGTGGCGTGGTCGAGGAAGACGACGATCAGATCCCTCCGGAGTCGCCTCATGAGGAATCTGGCCCTCAGACTGAGGAATCGTCACCTCGCGCATCTTCAGATTCCAAGGAGCTTGTGGTCGATGTCGAGCCATCCCTCGAACAACCTCCTGTCCCCAGCTCCCATGAATCCTCGTCACAAACAACGGCATCGAATACTACTTCAGCCCTGCCTGTCAGTGACGAGTCGGATTCCTCACAGCAGGCTTACCCTCAGCGTCTTTCGGTCGCGTCACGCATACAAAACGATCGATCGCCTCTGACCACCGAGTTCGACTTGGACAATTCGCTAGCTGTGCCAGAAACCCCGCTGAAGCGGGAGGGTTCTCTTGGAGCATGGGGAAAGATACTCGTTGGGGCCCTTACTCGGAGTAGCTCGAGCAATGGTCGTCGATCTCGGACCAACAGCATAGCTACTCGGGAACGAAGACAGAACACGGATTCGAGCATTAGTCGGGAGAGTGGAGGAAGCTTGGCGAGTCCAAAAGCAGACAAGAACGAGCTTGGGTCGACCTATCCTCTAGGTGGTCAACAACCGGTGATGCAATCTTCGTCTGCTTCGACGTCCATGCAGTCACTGGCGCTGCCAACGCCACCGAGAAGTGGCGTCTCCCCGATTCCATTGGTTTCCAACCTCGATCTCACCAAATATAATCAGGATGCCAAATTGTTCCCATTCCCAGGGATCAAGAAGCTCGAAGAACAACGTATCAATAGCCGGAATCGTCGGGGGCTGTCGATATCGTCGTCTACTCCGGACGTTGTCCTATCCCTCCACGGGAATGAAAACGAGATACCGCTGCCTTCAAGTTCGTCGAGCAACACGCCCTCTAATTCTCCCGACATCAAACGGGATCGGATTCTCGCACACCAAGCGTCGGACACTCATCTTCTTCCCAAGTTCAAAAACCTGAATTCCCCCCCGCTATCGACTGCACCCTCATCATCGTCGCACGACTGCCTCAGTGGTGGGCAAATATCAAACAGTCAGTCGCCTGGCTCAGTCCTACTGAAAACACTTCCCACCAACCGTGAAGGTGTTCGCAAGTGGCTCAGCAACAGGTTTGGGTCATCAACGCCAACTTTGGCAAGCAACTCGCTCGGTCCAACTTCTCAAACCATTCGCCCCAGCGCGCCCTCCAAAAAGCCTTCTCTTTCCGAAATATTAAGATGGAAGAAGGAGAATGACCTGACTTCAGATTGGGAAGACATCGGTTCTTCAGAGAAGTCGAGGACGCCCACGAGCAGTACCAATGGAACCCTTTTGCTTGGGAAGTCACATAATGGAGAGCTTTCCCCCGTCAGCCCAAATGGAAACTCTCCACATGAGGACGCGCAGAAGACGCCCCGAGCAAGCAAGATCGCCAAGTCAGGCAGTGGTGTCTCTCCTTCCCCCGTCGAACCCTCTGCGCCCTCTGCTCTGGGGCCTCTCACGTCTCCTCCTACCCCATCACCACCGGAGCCTGTGCCGCCATCCACACCCGAACCTTGGTCGTCCTTGTCTGATTATCCTCCCCAAACTACCTCGGAGTCATCTTCAAACACGTCTTCACAATACTCAGAGTTCCCCTCCAAAAGTGCTGTTATCATGGAACGTCTTGATGATATACTAGGACGTGGACCAAAGAGTTCCGTTTGGCCATCGGTGATCGATGACCCGCCTCGGAAGTTGTTGTTGGCCGCGCCTGTTCTACAGGTAGTCAACTCCGATACGGTCAAGGATCGTTTCCTTTTCCTCTTCAACGACATCTTTATCGTTGCCAAACCCATCATCCAGGACCCAGATGCCTTCCTCGAGCTGACAAAGCCGAATCCATCGGACAGAAAATTTGTGGTGAAGAATGTCGTGCTCCTCCGCAATTTGCGGTTTAGCGGCGAACGTGAAGAGCCTCAGTCACGCAGTGCGCCGCGCAATGCTCTTACACAGTCCTTTATTGAGCAATTTGCCAACGACGCCGATCAAGCCATTGTGTCTCTGTTTAACAGTTTAGCACAGCCTGATGATCCCGTGGCATTGGCACACTTGTTATTCCGTACGCCAGAGATTGATCGCGCACAGCTCGGTGATTATCTGTCCAGGAGGACATCGCGTGTCGTTCTCAAACACTACCTCGATGTTTTTGGGTTCACTGGTGTTAGGGTGGACAAAGCGTTGCGCATCTTTTTGCAGACCATCAACGTCCCAACACGCACCACCCAAGGAATCAGTCCCCTAGATCTTCTGCTTGATTCCTTTGCCAGTCGGTGGTACGATGCCAACGGGAAGCAGGTTGCCTATGACAAGGACTTGGCTTACAGATTCTCGAGGGCAATCGTACAACTCAATGAAGTATTGCACGGCGGGATATCTCAGGAACCTGGCCCAACCAGATACGTGGGGAGAAACGTTACTGCAAGAGACTTCTTGGATGTGTTCCGGCGTCATGATCCTCGTGGCCTGCTGTCTGATGACACGCTTGGCGATGTCTACGAATCCATCTACCGTGAGCCACTCTCACAAGCACGCCACCCATCCTCCGATGGGCCTACCGAGATCACTGTCACCTTCAAGCGCGCCCAGCCCTCGCGTTTGACTTACAAAGTCCAGTCAGAACCGGTGGTGATCCGCATCCCACAGCCGGACCCCAATTTCACAATCGAGCTGTTCGGACACAATCTCATCTTCGATCCACCTGTTCTCTCGTTCGCAAAGTCATCCGAGGCATCGTTCAGGGTGACAGGGACGCTGTTTGGTCTGACAACGATGTTGATGTTGCGTTCTGGGTCGAACGCACTGCTCTATACTGGTTTCCCACCGAGTTGGCCCGTCTCTGTGGAGCGCGCTTTCATGCGGAATACTTTCCAAGTCGCTTTCCTGAACCATACCAACGCCCCGCGAAGATACATGTTCAGCTTCGCTGACCCCCTTGTTCGCCACGAGTGGGCGACCTCGCTGAAGAGATTGACGGATGCATCAACGAGCGTCTCCTCCGCAGGACCGAATCCTTCACCATTCCAAGCAAAGTTCGCGCGAGCTGTCAGCGATATCGTGTTCAGGGTGTTGCAAGAGACTCTCATCGGTCCACAGGCCTTGTCTACTCAACAGTCGCCGGAGAAGCTTGGTAGCGTACTCAAGCGTCTCAAATCTGCAAGCAACTCTCGCCACGATTCCCAGTTTTCATTGTCTTCCCGCGACATCACTACTCTTGGTCCTTGTGATCTCGTTCGATCGAAATCGAGGAGTAGGGTGTATCATCATCACGGACCTGGGAAACTTGAGGCGGAGAGCAACCGTGTCACTCCTTCCCATTCCAGAAGCAGTAGTGAGGACGGTGAGAACGGGAGCAACCCACAGTCGCGAGCAGAGGAGCGGCTATGGTCCGGAAAAGATTTGGAATTGTTCTGCAAGCAAAACAGCTCGATCGCGCAAGTGGTTGAGTTGTTGCTGCCTGCAATCGCTAACCAGCCAATCCAATCCCTTTGATACTCTCACTCATCAGTAAGTCGCTTTCGTGATTCGTTTCTGGCAGGGTGTTGACAACCCCTGCGACGCAGGTATCCCACTCTCGTTATCGATTTCAGTCTGATCTATATCTATCATCGCGATCCCTTATTACTTACTCACCTCAGCTCATTAGTATGTGTATTCATTCATCGTTCTGCTGTAAACTGTCTACGGGCACTGCTATGTCGTCCTACCACACTATCAACGCATCTGGTTTTTCCTCTTTACTTGCTTTCAATGTCGTGATGCATCGTTTCTGGGCTCTGGATGTGTACGAGAAGAAAATGATAAACTCAATTGGACGAAACGCCGAATCGGGACGTTGTGAAAGGCAACCACGAGCACGACTCGTCCGGTCGAGGCTGTCCACCGTTCCTGCCTTGCCCTTGGCCTAAATGCCCCGTCTGGGCACGCCCACCACCCTTTGTTTCTCCACAAATCCTGGTCCTTGACTCTGATCAGCCTAGTTGCCCATGGCGAGAACGTACGCCGACGTGAACGCTTCCCTGGGGCGTTCTTGGTACGACTATGGTCAGTATCAGACAGCACTCGACGTTGACGTCTACAGATCTGACTGGTGCTCACAGAGACTTCCGATATCGAGTGGAGCTCGCCAGAACGTTATGAAATTATCGAACGCATAGGAGGAGGAAGGTATTCAGAGGTAAGAGCCGTCCCCAATGCGCCGAATGTACACATCACTCCATCACGCCACATGCAGGTCTTCAAGGGCATCGACATGGTCAACTCGGAGACCTGCATCGTCAAAGTCCTCAAACCCGTCGCCCCAAAGAAGATCAAGCGTGAGGTCAAGATTCTCCGTAACCTGACGGGGGGCCCAAACATCGTCGCCTTGCGGGACGTCGTCCAAGATCCTGAAGCGCAACACTGCAGTCTCGTCATGGAACTTGTGGAGAACGTGGAGTGGAAGCTGCTGTTCTCCGTATTGAACGAGCTGGACATCAAATATTATATATTTCAGCTGCTCAAGGTGCGCCTGAGATCGTGTCATCGGTGAGGCCGCCAACGAGTTCACTAGGCACTGGACTTTGTGCACTCGAGAGGGATCATGCACCGAGACGTAAAGCCAGGGAATGTCATGATCGATCACCGACGACGAAAGGTGGGTCCCCCCCCCCATCGAATGTGGCGTCGGCCTTTGGTTCAATCACTTAAACATGTGTAGTTGAGGCTGATCGACTGGGGACTAGCCGAGTTTTATCATCCTAGCACACCATATCACATCCGTGTCGGATCTCGCTATTACAAGGCGCCTGAGCTACTCGTCGGGTACAAACAGTACGACTACAGCCTTGATATCTGGAGCGTGGGATGCATGCTTGCGTCGATGGTAAGCGTTGGTCTTACACCCACCCCACGTTTCAAAGTGAACTAAACCGCTTGGTTCCCTATGATAGATTTTCCGAAAAGAACATTTCTTTTGTGGTGTCGACAACGACGACCAGCTACTCAAAATCCTGAGAGTTCTTGGTACCGATTCCTTCGATGCATGGCTGAGGACATATGGCATACCCTTTGAAACGGATCTTGACAATCTCCTGCAAGTGTCAGTACACACGCCCATCTCTCCTGTTTTTTTCCCCCCAAGTTGATATGCCCTCAGATATCCCAAGCAACCCTGGTCGCGTTACATTAATTCCGACAACCATAACCTAGTCACCGCCGAGGCATTGGACCTCCTGGACAAATTTCTTCGTTACGATCATCAGAAACGGCTAACAGCGCGGGAAGCCCAAGGCCACTCCTATTTCAGTAAGCACCGTCCATATCCGCTCGCTCCAACGGCTGTCCACATCTCATTTCCACAGATCTGGTCAGACTCGAGGCAGCCTCCCACAAGGAGGATTCTGCAGACTATATCAGTGATTCCGGTTTTTGCTCCATGTAAAAAATAGAATGAAAAACAATTCGGTCCCTTTAATTTTACCGAGATGGGCAGTGGACAAAAGGTACACTTTTGCAATAGTGTTTCTCTGGGCAATTCTGTGGAACATACGATCGCGGCGATGTAGTGTTATGCATACCGTACATACAATCGATCATCAATGCATCAAACTTGTTTGTGGTGCGCGGACTAAACCTGGCAAGGACCGAAGTTGACCAACGTGTCGGTGCCGTGCAATCATCCGGTAAAATGTAAAACGAGGCCGTGTACGTAGGCAAACACGCAGCCGCTGGCCATGTTTCCTGGCGCGTGTTAGTCATGCCATGGCAAGGTGTTTGGCCTGCCAGTCCAAGATATAACACACCCTGCCCAGCCGTCCCTGAGACCTGAAACCCCATTTCCCCTCGGCTCAGAGATTCATCGACCACCACCGTTTCCCCAAAGTTAACTGCTTTAACCCATGGATGCAGGCCTCCAGTATCGTTCGCGTGCGACGAGCACACCTCCCTTTGATTACTATCACACGCCCTACACTCGTCCAAAGACGAGCGATTCGAGCACTTCACCGTGTTCCATCTCTCGACTGCGCTTCCCTCTGCGGCCTGACGTGACGTGCCGCTGCGAGTCCATAACACCCAACGGGCCTCCACGTTGGAAACGCGAGACCCAGAGTTCAACGTGGATCCGAGAAGACACTTTCAAACCTGTCCATCAGCCGGGTATCGAGAAGTGGGTCAACGAACAAATCCATTTCACTGACCGCTCCAACTATGAGCGAAGACCGCAACCGATGGGGAAAGAGGAGCTACGGCAGCGGATGTGGGACGAGTTGGTTTACGAATACGAAGCAGAAGCACACAAGTGGATGAACCATGAAACGGAGATGCGGAGAAGGGCGCAGGAACGGGGGCGCGAAGAAGCACGGCGAAGGATCGTCCAAGAAGATGTTAAGAGGATCCAGGCTCGGGTACGGCAGAGACGGGATAGCGAGAGACAGACGATTGCGGAGGAGCGGAGAAAGAGTGCGGAGAGAGCCAAGGAGAAAGCGCGGAAGGATCAGACCCGAGCGGAACGGGCGATGCTAGAAGCTTGGAACTCGTACGAATCACGGTGGTCTGCCATTTCCGCCTCGTCCGAGCCGCTCGGCTTTCGTGATATCCCTTGGCCACTTCTGGCCACTCCTGTGCGGGTGGAAGACCTCACACCCGAAAACATCACCAACTTCTTGCTGCATCCCGTACATTCGTCCAGCCATTCGCGACGAGAACGGATTCGTACTGCTTTGCTCCGCTGGCATCCAGATCGGTTCTGTCGCATCCTCAACAGAGTTGTCGACTCGGAGAGAAGCGTGGTCGAGGATGCCGTGGGTGCAATCACTAGGTGTCTGAACGAGCTCTTGGCAAAGGAGGGAAAGGCACTGCAGCAGGTGAGTCTTCAAACGCAAACCGGGTAGATTGTTACTCAATCGATTCCAGGGTAGATAGGAGGTGCTGAGGTCCACTTGACATGAACGCCTTCATGTACCATATTATTGCCCGACTGGTCGCAGAGCTCGCAGAGCAATCGGTTTCTCTGGCGGTGCCAAGAAATTCTGTCGATAAGGATTAATCACGAAGCCCAATGAACACTCACTAGCGCTGCTAGTGTATTGTACTATGATATCTGTCATTCATGTCACGATACTTACGAGGTAAAATGAAGTGTAGATTACATGTTCACTGCATCCGCCGTAGTAAATCTGAGGTACCGACCTGTATTGACTCGCGGTCGATTGTCGTGTAGGAAGTTTGCACATGCCATGGAGTCGAGAAGAACAAGGTCTGACTCCAACTAGGCCACCAGTGATTGGGGGTTAGTGGTCAACGGTGACAACTTTTCAGGCCAGGGACTCAAACCAGTTAGCAGCCAAGCTCAAGCCTGTCGCCTCAAGATCTGCTAGATCTGTTGTTGTTCAAATCGGGTTCCATGTCAGTATATAACCGACTCCCAGGCCACCTTCTCTGAAAAGTGGAAGCTCGACACTAAGAGCACGGAGGCAACAATTGCGGAGTTGTCCCGAGCCATCCAGGCCGCCAACGACTGCTAGGCGGCGATGGGTTGGATGTCTTACTTGCGGTGAAATCATGTTGTTGTTGTTCTGCGCAGGCTCAAGAGAAAGAGAGTAAACGGCCCTTCGGCCGACAGAGCCAGCGCGGCAGCGGACACTGCGCGATAATGTTCTTGTCCTGCGCTCTCCATGCCTTTTGTCTCGGAGCCAGAACTTTCGGGTGATATGAGGCTGGGACGATGCACCCTAGCACTCTCTGATTTGAATCACGTTAGTGGTACACTATCGTGTTGGCACTCAGCGCTACTTTGGTATGTTCAGCTCTGGCCGGTGCATCGGTGCATCGGAGGAATTACTACAAGGAAACAGTTCAATGGATTGTTGGTTCGCTGTCCCTGCAGAATTCGTGACGACAAACTGACGTACTCGAGAGGCTAAATCCTGCGCCATGTCCATCCTCCTAGCGCGGGTACAGAGCACTCCGTCGCGGCTTCCAACGCAGACGGTTCGGTGCTCGGCGGGGCGGGGATGTCAGCGTCAACGGTTGGGTCGGTGGAATCGGCTTGGGCGTGGTCGACCCTGAATGACTCGCCAATCCGGGAGTTGTGAAGGGACCATCGTTACTGGCGAACTTCTTTGCTGGCTAGCTCGTCGCGAGTGGCGACTTTTCGGTCATCAGCGAGGCATCGTGGCAAGATATGGTGAGAACAACCAGCAGGTCAATGAAAGGGTACTTGTGGCATGTCCCGGGAAGCAGAACTGGGAACGCAAATAATTGGGTAACCAACACAGACTGTTTTTTCCGCAATGTTCAATTTGAGTAGCCCCAGGAAAATAGAATTTTGACATTCCGGAATGCCAATAGTAATCGATGACCTGTGGTCCACGGACTGGAGGTAAGACGCAGTAGGTCAGTAATTGGAGTAGTCAGCCTCACCGTTGCTGCTGATGTAATGAACTGACTAAGACCGGCAGACGCGGTCAGAATCTCGGCATGAATTTTGAGTGTGTCTTGCTTGTTCCCCGACCATCATGTTTCGCCAGTTTGCGCGCCTCCCACTTCGCAGATGCCTGCATTCACAAGCAGGCACCAGTCCTCGATCATTCGCGCGGTATACCCGTTCGGTTTACGCGCTCGGCGCATCAGTTACCGTCGCAGGATATTTAGCTTGGTCATGGAGTTCCAATAGTTGGCACATATCACTAGACTCGGAGGCCGTCTCTGGTGTGTTTGTTTCTCGTCGATTGGGGTGTCAAAGTTGACAGTCCACGTGCGCTTAGCACCCAAAAAGCAACCTACGACACCAGAGCACGCGTTCGCTCCGAGACCCTCCGATGCGCCAACACCTCCGGCACCTCGAAGTGACGCGTCCGAACTGGCCACGATATCTCCTGTGGGTGAAGAATCTTCTCGGGCACCATCAGAAACGCCAATAGAAGGAGAGGGAGCTCAAGGGGAGTCTTCTGGTGGTGCTTTCAATCCGGAGACAGGGGAAATTAACTGGGACTGTCCATGTCTGGGTGGGATGGCTTATGGACCCTGCGGTCAGCAATTCCGAGATGCATTCTCATGCTTCGTGTACTCCGAGGCAGACCCGAAGGGCATCGACTGCGTGGAAAAGTTCAAAGCCATGCAGGACTGTTTCCGTGAGCATCCCGACGTTTATGGTGATGGTACGTGAATCTAGCCTTTGGAATATGCCACTATGTCATTTTTTCCGCAGAAATCATGGATGAGGAGGAGGAACCTCCTACGGGATCTTTGACCACCGAGAGAACGGAAGGTGACCTTCATCTCTCGGACAGCCTCCCCCCGGAGAAGACGGAGCAACTACCAACTTCCGCATCATCCTAGGGTTATTATGGACATTATAGACGCAACATATAGCGGACCAATAACTGATTTATTGCATGCATAATCACTACTCAGCGCTGAAATACATCATACAAAAGGGAGTAAGCATTGGTATTGTTATATGAAATTTTAGCGGGTAAGAGATCAGTTTTGGAATCGTTTCTCGATGACCTGGTCATTCAGCTTGTACCCATTGGCTGCAAATAATTTTGAATGCAAGAATGGCGATGTGTCGTAAATGTCGTGCTCTTTGGCCTGCAACAGATGATGTGAGTCATTGGGATGTGTGCTGGAGCTGTCTCTCACCCTTTCTTCGAGCTCAGAGACTTTAATAGTTATCAAGTCCGGTTGCTCATGTCTCTGGAGTTGGTAGAATCGCGCCTTCTCCTTGACAAGTTGGCCAAGAATGAAGGCGAGCAGTTCCTCGTAGTCCCGAGCTTGTGTGAGATATTTTCGGAAGCTCTGAGCACTAATAGTCAGTTCCTCGCATGCATCGCGTCACGATAAACCCACCCTTTCGAGCGTCTTTTTAATAGTGAGTTTTTGTGCACTGACGAAGCTGCCAACAGCGACTGAAATAGCCAAGTCAATGTCGTCGGGACGAACATATTCTCTGAGACACATCTTGGCACTGGCCTCTGCCATCCGAATCATGCTCTCCAGGTGACGTATGGTGATAGGGTATGAGCCTGTGGCTAATGACTCCCGTCGGAGATCAACAAAGAGACGCGAGAGCTTTTCCTGGTCCATGTCATACAATTGGGGTCGGACTCTCTCTCTCGCGTACATGATATACTTCCGGAGAACGTCCTGGGGTATAAGCTAACGGACAGTCAGGTTCAGTTTCCCTTCGAGTATGGTGTGACATACATCGGCATCGAGGGTAGTGCCAACGTCCATCTCCTCCTTCTCGGGGGTAAACTTGGGGTGGCTACGCAGATGACTGCCCACCACAAACCGTGCAAGGAGCTCATCTTGCACTGGGTCTACAGTATCTTTTACGACGCAGAGCACATCAAATCGTGAGAGAATGGGTTCCGTCAGTTCGACATTCTGTTGGAATGGTATCGTAGGGTTGTATCGTCCGCGAATAGGGTTAGCTGCAGCGATGACTGCACACCGAGCACGAAGTGATGTCACAATACCAGCCTTCGATATGGAAATGGACTGTTGTTCCATGGCTTCGTGAATAGATGTTCGATCGGCATCATTCATCTTATCGAACTCGTCAATAAGGCATGTTCCTTTGTCGGCCAAGACGAGCGCTCCGCCTTCGAGGGTCCACTCACGGGTGACGGGGTCTTTGCGAACACTGGCTGTCAAACCCACGGCTGATGCCCCTTGCCCGGTGGCGAAGACGGAGCGATGCGCAGTTTTCTCTACGTATTTCAAGAACTGAGACTTTGCTGTGCCAGGGTCACCAAGGAGGAGGACGTTGATGTCACCCCGGATAGGATGCTTTCGCTTGACATCCTTCGGGATACCGCCAAAAAGGGATAGGGCAATGGCGGTCTTGATGTCTTCATGGCCATATATCGACGGGGCAATAGATTTGACGATCCGTTTGCGTATTCGCTCATCCCGCGCGAGGACTCGAATTTCCTTTTCGTCCTCTTCAGTAAGCCTGAACGCGGCAAAGAGGTCCTCCTTTTTATTGATGTGGTTTGCTTCGATGATGGTGGAGAAGACAGGAAAGCCGTTCTTGGAGTTGAGGGATGCATCGAAGTTGTTCCGGTATATTCCAGTCACTTCCTGTCTCTGAGGGTCAGACTCACTCACAACTGAGATCTAATATATACACACAATTTCTTCCCCTGGCTTCGCCTGGTCAATCAGATCCCACAGGAGAATGACTTCACGATGCCTTGGGAGACGTCCTGGTGGAACAGATCCTGGGGATTCTTGCAAGGTCATTTTCTGATAGTTGCGATATACTGTCTGGAGAAGGTAGTTAGCGCAAGAAACAACAACCACCTTTCGACTCACTTGCTCGGAGTTGACCGGAAAAGGGCCTTTGCTCTCGCAGTTAGGGCAGTAGCTGATCTTCACTTCCTTGGTTGCATCTTGGTAAAATGGACCTAAAACAGCACCACACTTTCGACAGTCGAATTTCACATATTTCAATTGAGGGAAGACGCCAGTCCGACGAGTCACAACGCCAGATACCCGGACGAGATTGTTTAAGTTGGAACGGCGGAGGTCGCGAAGGGATGAACTAAGTGGAAGATCGGCGATGCGAACATGAACCTCGGAATGAATGCGTTCATAAGATGGATAGTAAACAAGGATTGCATTCAGTGCCACTTCATCGAAAATAGTCAGCATGGCGGCCGGAGAGTTAGTGAGGAAGTAAGCAAGGATGGGCTTTGAAACTGCAAGGTGAAGATATGACACTTCGAGCGATTCAGCATTCGCTAGGGGAGGGTGTCAGGACACGGCAAGTTCATTACGTGTTTACTTACTCTCTCCAAGGCTGCGAATACGTTGACCATATACCGAATTTCCGTTCTCGTCGACATAAGTCATCAAAAATTGGCGGAAATGCTTGACGATTGAACGGCGAACGCGATCGTTAGCTATCCACTCGACAATTGACTTCGCCTTGATATCGCTCAGTTGTTCCAGGGGGATTTCCTGTTAAGCAAGTCATCAGCAAAAGCGACCGTATTGGATGAAGCATGCTAACGTCGTCCAGACCATCCATATCATCCAAATCCCGGCGTTCATCGTATTGACGACGAGTACGTCGCTTCATGTGAGCTACACCGAGACCCCCATCCAAGGCATCCTCGTCATCCATGTCGTCGCTCTCCAGAAATCGGGGAGCACGACTTCTGACTGCAGCGCGACCTCCCGCTCTACCGCTGCGCTCCAACCGATCTCTTCGATCCATTTTTGCCTCCGCGGCCCTACGAGCAGCGCCAGACATCTCTTCAAGCTCGCCATCGTCATCGATATCACGGTCGGAGTAGTGGTCAAGCAGTTCATTTGCAGCATAGTCTCTTTCATGGATTGATGGAAGGTGAGCAGGAGGGCCATGATATCTGCGTGGACTTACTCCTCCATGTCATCTGCGAAAAGATCTTCACCCTCGCCCTCTTCCTCGTCATTTTCAAGATCCCTCACCGCATCACGTTCGTCTAAGCTATCGTCAGTGTCCGAGAATGGAGCTGGAGGGGACGACGGGGGTAATGAGGACGAGGACTCGCGCCTCTGAGGTGTGGGATGTGGAACGGGAGAACTGCTGGGTATCCCGGGGGACCTGGCACGCTTGTTACGTCTGGGCGTCTGAGACTGATGGATTTAAGAACCGTTTGGGAGAAGGACAGAAATCCTACTCACCATGATGATGGCTAGAAGATGAGAAACGGATAACGCGTCGCGACGCGTCTCACTTGTGTCGGAGTCTGAAAGCGCGTAATAATAACATCGTTTTTATTTTTTCAAAAAATAATCCACAAAATGTAAGCTGAACATGCCAAGTGTTGACCAGCAGAAGGCGGTGAGGCAGGAGGAAGAGTATCTGCGCAAGGTCCATCCGACCGCGGACGACATCCCGGGATGCATGTCTCTTCTGGACGGATTTCTCCTTTGCCATGGTGCGTGTCCAGCTATCCTATCTCCCTTTCGTCTCACAAGTCTCGCGCAGTCGTCGGGTCTCAGGTGAAATCTCTCTATAGATATGGACGGATGTCAGAGTGCCATGACAAGATGGAGGATTTCAAGTTCTGCATGAGTCTCAAGTCGATAGAGCCAGATGCCAAGAGAGATGTCTGGATTCGTCGGCGTGCCGAATGGTGGGCTAACAGACGGCTTGGAAAAAGCAGCGAAAACGTTTGGGACATCAGGGAGTACGCCACTGACAACTCTCTCGTTGATGTCACTAATCATACCGCACAATAATCAGGGAACTCCTGTCAAACTGGCCACCCTCCCTTTCCGACGATGCTGCGCAACCCTCTGGCACAATTGCTTAGCTTGTGACATAAACGGACGAACTCGTGTTGACGGGAGAACCATGATGCTTTCTGATGTACCGCTGTATCCGTCGGAACATTGCCAGCATCCTGATCCAATGACTGATGATCACGGTACTCCAACTTTTGAATGCTCATGAGTTGCCCTATCAACCTGATCCACTTGTGACGCACAGCCATGGATGAGCGCTGAGGAGCAATATTCCGTGAGACCACTGGCCACTCTGCCTCAGCCAACCAGCATGTCTTCGCCACTGTCATTCACTACCTACCTCGTGACGGCGGAGTTAGAGATATGGGCGTTTGTGTCCAAGGTTCAGCCAGAACGCGTTCCAGGTTACTGGTACGGCAGGAAAGGTGAACCCCCGATGCCCGCAACACCAATCCCCTCTGGGCAGAAGGTGTTCTATTTCCTTCACGGAGGCGGGTACATACAATTGTCCACCCAAACGATGTGACCTCGAACATCACACGCGTCTTCGTAGAGCTGGATGATTTTACATCTCATGCCCTCGCGTTGGAATATCGCCTATCTACTACTGCCCCGCTTCCTGACCAAAATCCTTTCCCGGCCGCTCTCCTTGACGCACTTGTTGGATACAACTATCTGGTGAATGTAATTGGTTACTCTCCCTCCAATATTATCTTGGTTGGTGACTCGGCTGATGGAAATCTTGCCCACGCCTTGACGCGGTACCTTGTCGAGAACAGGAACACCCTTAATGTGTCCCTTCCGGCACCTCCAGGACATCTTGTATTGCTCTCACCCTGGGTAGATCTGACTACTTCACACGATTGGCCGGGTTCTTCTACAACCTCCAACACCGCGGACTACTTGGGATTCCACGACACTGGGCGCAGTCTGCATTCGAAACACGCATTCCTAGGACCATTTGGCCTCAGATTCGCCTCTCACAATCCTTACATCTCCCCTGCTTCGCTACTTCCCAGTGATGCTCAGGCACATTTCGGAGGTTTCCCGCGCACGCTCCTCGCCACGGGTATGGCCGAGAGATTGTACAATGGAGCCCGGACCTTGGGAAAGAAGATGGCAGCTGAAATGGGAGAGGGACTCGGAGAAGGTCAGGTCACGTGTTTTGAAGGGAAGGATGCAGTGCACGACTTTCTCGTGTTCAGATGGCATCCTTGTCGTCCCGCCGCACTCGAAGCCATACAGCAGTGGCTGCAGCCCAGCATTGACAATACTCTATGCGGTCCCACGGTTCAAATGGCAGTGTTGCCTCCTTTAGTCACCCTAAACAGACTCGAAACTTCGAGATCAGAAGACCGTCGTTCTGATCATATGAAGTGGTGTAGTGTATTTGTGTGAGTTATTCACTTTATTTAGATTTTGTTTCGAGTTTGTGTACACTGTGAATTAGCGGATCAATACCATGAGCGCTGTGCAGGATCTCTGTTCTCATCGTGAACTGGCGGGAAAACAGCAGCAACCAGTCGATGCGAAACCACTGCAATGAAGCTACACAAAAAGCTCGCATGGCGAGACAATAGGAACCGGAGGAAGAGGAGGCCCCCTTCCGTGACTGAAGCTTGAAGCTGAAGTCTCACTGAAGAGAATGACACTGTCACATAACTCTGGCACTAAGCATTTGGTGAGCGTCGACCAATTAGATTTGTATGATGAGATATTTGAACCAATAACTTGGATCCGAGATTGAGATCCC
>QFEI01000773.1:4588-15121 GCA_003316145.1 Neoboletus magnificus | reverse complement strand
ATAGATAGCGCGCGAGACTCTGATTGGATTACAAGCTAACAACCTCGAATACCATACGAGAAGGGCGCCGAATAATCGAACGAAAACCGTGGGGACAACGAGGCGCGTTAGCTAAGAACAAGGTATTTTGTCAGCAATGAGGAGTCAGCCCCAAATTTTGGAATGGTCGTCTCGCCGACTGGCCGACGTTGGGCCTATGATGTCAGTGTTCCTATCAGTTCGGAAGGCAAACCGTATCGTGCTGCGCACCGGGGTTGATATTGAATCGCCGCGCAACATTGCAGCCATTGCTACCATAATTATTAGGGGCTTCAACGGACCGGTTTGCTGTGTAATGACCAAGGTATAAAAGCCGGCTGCTCGTCAACTTGCTGTGCGCTCAACAATGGACACCAAAAGCCTCACAGGGGTCGCTGGAGCTGGTGATCTAAAGATCACAGCGGTAGTCAAGCCCACCACAGAACCGCTTGGCGCAGCCTATGCACTCTCTTCAGAGCAATCAACCTTCTTCAAGGCACAGACTGGGATCAACGACGACAACAAACTTAGGAGGCATATCTTGGAAGTACAAGAGAGGGCATACAATGTCAGTGGATAATGTTGTTTTGGGAGCACCCGGAAAGTGCTGAACACGTCTTGGCCGTAGATATTCCCCTATACATGTATTAAAGGGCTTATGTTCCTCCAGTGCGTTTCCCCCTTCTGTACTGGCACATTCATGCTGAGTTTTGTCCAGGCTAGGAATCACGACACAGCCAGAGTACGAAAGCATTATTAAGCTTGGCAAAGAACGCCCGGATGGGATCCTGCTGGATATTGGTTGCTGTTGTGAGTACACCCCGCGTGCTCTCTTCCCAAATCATTGACGAGATGCATGCACTAGTTGGAGTGGATGCGAGGAAAGCCGTGGCAGATGGCTTCCCACTCAAGAACGTCGTGACCACTGATTTAAAACAAGGCAAGCGATATCATGATTTCGTGACGATGTCAATCAGTACTAACACCTTTCAAGAGTTCTACGACTTGGGCCACGCCCTTTTCAATACAATGCCAGCGACCTATCCAATCAGCTTTGTCCCCGGGGACGCGTTTGACCCCAAGATGTTGCGAGTCATCCCACCTTTCGATGAGCTTCCTTCAACAGAGAGACCGAATCCGTCCGCGTTGACTTCGCTGAATCCACTCGCTGGCCGTTGTGCGGTGATCTATGCATCTAACTTCTTCCACCTATTTTCGGAGGAGAATCAACTTCACTTGGCCAAAGCGTTAGCAGGCTTATTGTCTCCTCTGCCTGGCTCCATGATATGTGGTGAACATGTAGGAAATCTGCAGAAAGGAATCATTCAAGAAGAACATGTAGGCAGGTTAATCGACATGTTTCAGCACTGCCCCGAATCTTGGAATGCTGTGTGGGATGGTGAAGTGTTCGCGAAGGGAAAAGTCAGGGTAGAGGCGAAACTCGAGTTGGCGGAAAGGAGAGCTGGACTGTCATATAACCGGTTGCAGTGGTCGGTGGTAAGGTTGTAGCTCGAACAAAGGAGTAGATGCAATACGTACATTCAACATGTGCGCAAGTCAGTTCTTTGTGATGAAAAAACTAGTTCCCTTGCTGCTGTAAAACGAGGTCTGTCACTACGTGCACTTCTAGAGCTTGCGAAGGCTACAATGATAGTATAAACCATGTACCCATGTTATTGGGATATAGTGAATAACTGGTAACAACCACTCACTACCAGTCTATAGTCTACTATTCAGGACCATTCAATGTGCCCACCCCGGATCGGCGGTTTGAAGAGGGCAGGGTCATAAGGCCCCTTCTGGTATGGGTGTTCATTCAAGTGTCCCACTATTTTTGGAGTTGGTTGAGCAACCGGTCACAGATGTTGTAAAACGCTGTGGATATGGGATTCGCTCGCTTTCTGTTTCGAATCCCCTGTGCCAGCGGTAGAGTAATCATACGATCATGTCACATCGCGTCTTTGCAGACGTTGGTTACAAATAAAACACAAATTTGCTCTCTTATATACATCGTGAATGGTTGGGTCCCGCGATTTCTCACCTATCAGTCCATCGACCTCCTACGCAGTGGCCGGGATGGGCACCTCGGCCTGGGGAGTAAGCCTCACAGCATGTCTCCGAGTTTCTGCTGGATCGAAATCGGCCAGAGCCGAGTGAACCGTCACACGATTGTCCTGGTAGGAAATACATACGTCAGAAATATAACCTCCCTCACCAAACCAGACCACGTACCCAAACGACGACCGTGCCAGGCTTGTACCGTGCCCGGATCTGGAAGTCAGCACCCTTGCTGATGTGATCGTACAGGAACTTCAGAAGGTAGTCGGATTCCTCTGCCTTGAACCCGACGATGCGACGAACGAAGCCGGGATTGACGTAGAGCGCTTTCTCGCCCGTCAACGGGTGACGGCGGACGAGAGGGTGCTGTCGAAGGAACGTCGTTTATGCCCCTATAATTGTGGTAGTGGGAGGGTGGTACAAACCTCGGTGGTGATGGGCTCACGGCGGACTGGGCCACCGCGGCGACGAGAGTATTCGGCCTGTTCGTGGGCGCTGTGCACAGCCCGGAGACCCTCGAGAAGCTTTTGGAACTCGGGGGAGAGGCGGTTATAAGCTTCAACTTGCGATGCGAAGAGGGTGTCACCACCAGTGGGAGGCTGGGAACTCAAGTCAGAGCCCATGAGGGGAGGATTAAGAGATTGCATGCCTGGTCAAGGATGATGAAGAATGTGGTCCCTGCAGGTTGCTTCTCGTAAGACTACATCGAAGGACAGACGTTAGAGTGTTCTGTGAGACATGATAGGCGACTTACTACATCGGAGTGCCATTGTGTCTGATTGATACGGTCTTCCGGAAGGACTCGCTTCAGTGGATCATGTTTAGCATCGCGATACACTAGGCTGCGTCAAGCTGTATCCTTATCTAAACGGGAACAGCGACTCACCGACGTGGAACTCGGGGTAACCCTTTACGTTCCCAGACGTAGGGTGTCTGTGGATACGTCCAAAACGCCTACATATACCGTCAGACGCGTGCCCAAATGACCCAAATCCCAATAAATTACTTGGCCATCTCAATCTGCCTCTCGGGACCAATGTCCTTAAAGTCTTGGTCCCTGAATATAAGCACCTTGCGCTCGGCAGCGTAGAGGGCGAGCTCGTCAAGGCCTTCTTCGCTGAGCTGCGAGATTTGGATTCCATTGATCTCAGTGCCGAGGTAGGGGCTAAGATGCTCCAGCCGAGCCTCGGGAGAAAGGAGGTGGGGCTTTGCGCGGTCAGCTCTCAAGCCAGGGTCGATATGTTCTGCTCATAATATTTGGTCGTCGACGGCACGGGATATGCGGAGTACGAACCATAGACCTCAGTGGGAGGCCATTTCTCGTTTCCTTCAAAGTAGGGGAAGTAGTATGGGTGAGAGGGACCATTCTTGTCGCAATTGAAAGTCAGCTCGTAGGTTCCATTAGAGTGGAAGGAATCCTCACATCCTGTTGTCCGGCAGCATTCAACTTGGGCTGATCAACATTGTCGCTCGCTTCAGTGACTTGGGGAGGTAGATCAGCAACGGAAGGTGCCATCGTGAAACAGGGGGCCTGTTTCTGTAGACAGGTTCCAACTGCACATTGTTTTCACCTTTAATATGCCACAAAAGACCCTATTTGGAGGGTCATATGAGAGATATCCCGAGCATGCAATCCAAACGCACAATGGCTAATCGACCTTTACGCAAAGTTGCGCAATCGTCCTGGCTATCTCAGAAACAGGTTCAAAGGACACTCAGGGTCTGCTATGCATGACGTCTAAGAAGTGTTGGATGACGCGACCTGATAATGGGATCAAGTGACACTTCACGGGGCCTATCGCACGCCGGAAGGTTCCACACTGTCATTGCGCGCTACAGGTCAGCAGATCGAGCTCCTATGATGTATACTCACCAGTTGATGCAGGTGCCATTTTGACTGTCTTCTGGCTGGAGTTACTGCTACTAGTGGTCACATGACAAGGGTCGTAGTTCGCGCTCGACGCTCGTCTACCAGTTTGATCCAAACAGTCCATTCCAGTAAAGAGGCGGGTGTGACAACGACTTTACGCGGTTCCATATGAAATATTTGATGCGAGACTCGTTTGTTCAAACTCCATTACAGGGATGCATCCATATGGACCTTGTAGTGCGTCATGGAAGCCGTTGCGCAAATTGCGGATTGTGTTGTGTTGTCACTCTGTCAACAGCGATGAATATGGTCACGGTTGATGATCCCATCATACGCTTGGCCGGATGACAACGATGTGCACGAGAGACAGACAATGTTCAAGCGAGTCAGCCTCTTGTCCGCATTGGATCAAGTCTCGTCGCCTACTCTCGCCACGTTCCTGCTTCCATGGCCAAACCGTCCAAACGTGTACTGGTTTGTACGCGATGTTACTAGGCATGTGGTTATGGGAGTTTCATTTACCGTCATTCTCTTTTTCTGTTCTGTCATGTACTAGTAGTTCCCGGGGTCGAATGCCTAGATTAGCACGACAAATAAACGTATTTTGATTGTAGTGAGAGGAATGGATACTAGCAATATTCTAAGAGTCCATAAGAATCCGCTTTCCTAACCTGACGAGCGCTAAATCCTGCTCTACATACTGAAAAATCAGAACTGCCACGCCAAACTCAATGCCAAGCCACTTCATGAGATACTCTGGGCCAACATGGGTACTCATTAGTTGGGAAATACGGAAAAAGCCCTGTTTCTTCAGGATGGGTCCAAACGGCCCATAGGTGATTTCATCTTGATTGCGTTGTGGATGCTGATCAAGGTATGAGAACCAGTCGACAACGTCGGGAATGTTCTGAACGGGTATGTCAACCAACACTGAGGCTAACAAACCATGAGGTAATGACGTGGTTGCTGCATGAGGCGAGGGGACGGGCGAAAGGTGGGGTGAAGGTGACAACACCGTGGGATAACTGTGATTCGGCGCGGCTGGGTATACTGTTCCAGTGTCACTCCCTTGAGAACCAGGTGGAACCCAGGACGGTGGCATAACTTGTATCACAGGGGGAGGCGGGTAGCTGTGCATGCCAGGAGATAGTCCAAGTGGTTGTGTGGCCGCTGTTGATCGACTACGTGGCCTGGAAGCCTGAAATTGCACTGTAGCAGGTTTGTCGTCCAATGTTGCATTATTGCGTGCCTACAGATTATTAGCGAGGCTACAAAATTGAAGTCTCGAATGGCACGTACAATCTCGATTGCCCAAGTCGACATGTGGCTATACGTCAACGGGTAGCAGACGCTGATATCACCAGACGGACAGTAGCAATACATTGCACTCTCAGGTCCCTTTGAGTGGGTATTACAGTACCATCGTTCTTGAAGCTGCTGGATCAGATCCTTGTAGAAACTTGGGTGTTCTCCCAGTAAATCGTTGCTACCAATTGGCCTTGGCTTGGTCACTTGTTGTCTTGAAGCCGCACCCTTAATAATAGATGCAAGACCCGGGCAGTGAGCAGTAGGACTAAACATACCACTTTTTCGCGGCTGCCAGTAGATGAATCAACTGAAGTAACCTCAGTTCCTGCAGCTTCAAAATACACAACGACCATTTTAGGTGCACGAGTTGAAATCTTGCCATTGGGAAGGCGCTGAGGTACGATTAGACCCCTCAGCCTCGCCTTGAACATGTTAAGCTCGTCGAGGTTCTGTATGGACGTACAACCGTGCTTCGCTTTATCACAGTCCAAGCGATATTGTAGCGAGACTGATCCAGGGAAACGATCAAGCCTCTGTGCGACGGCCATACAAATGTCGCCAAGGGAAGCATCAGATGTTATTTCGAATGGAGCATTTGTACCGTTTGGTCAGCGAACAGCACATTGGATGGTAAAGGCTAGACGAAACTGTGAGAAAGATCTATCACTTGCGAAAACAAGACTTACAACGTGTCTGGGGGTCATGAAAGCTCGCCGGCTCAGTTGTCCACTTTCCCTTGCCGGTCGATTTGTCCCGTTTCTGCTTGACGGGCGGTGCAGTATGAAGATGTTCCATGGTTTCATCTTCCGCCGTTTGGTCAGAGTCATCCCCTGGTCTGCCTGAGGCATTAGCGTCGCGATCGAGTCCACAATGGACATCCTCGTGTGGCTCCCCCGCAGACAAAGCATTCGTGAAGTTGTCCGCGCCATGTTCGAGTGAGTTGAACCCATCTGAGTCAATGTCGAAGTGGCCCTGGTCATCTTCAATCTCAGGTATGAGGTCCAAGGATGGATTACGTGCTGGGCCACGGCTAGACCGGGACTGCGTGACTGCCACGCGTTCTTGGGAGCCTGATCGACGTTGCTTGAAGGGCTGGGAAGGTGGCAAGCAAGGGACTTGTGACCCGCTTCGCTTTCGAGAACCAGAAGTTTTCCGTGTCGTAGTGTCGTAGTGGACACGACTCTCTCGACTTGGGAGATCAGTGGGAGGCGCACTCTTGCCCCGGCCCGCAGGCCGTGTACGGCTTTCTCGGACGATACACGTGTCACCACCTCGAGTACATCTGATACATGCATCGTCTCCTTCATTAGAAAATTGACAGCGAACCTTGCGTTCACGACAGTTCGTGCATGCACCATATTTTTTCGTACCGATAGCAGCACCTGAGCAACAAACAATGAGGAGTAGAATGTATAAGCGCAAGTAAGTCACCTGCGGTAACATGGGCTGGAGCACCTGCTTGGGTGGCGGGCAGTCCCTCAGATTCGCTCGCTGGATGAGTATCGGGGGAAGTCTCCTTTTGTCTCTGGGACGACATGATGGATGTTCGTCGTCAACGATTGAAGTCGAGACGTGGTGCAATTATAGTTTGACTTGGCGTTCCTCATGTCTTCAGACGTAAGTACTATCGATACAATACGAAAACAATGGGATTCGTCTGAGTAAAGACGCATACACACAACAAGCACTATCCGATCATTTGAAACTTACTCGGGCGCGAAATCCCAGAGCCTTGAAAATCCGAAAAAAAGAAAAGAAATTGCGAATTTTGCAACCGAGCAACTCGGGGCAGATTCCTGGGGCTTGTAGGAGTCGAATAGTATAATTCTTGTCGAATCCTTAGGGCACGTTGTCCCAGCGATCTACGAGACAGCCTGACGTCACGGCGGGGGACAAGGAGGCAAACACCAGGGAAGCGTTTGCATGTGCGCGACGTCGGAGCCTAAAAAGCGGCATCCGTGCCGATCGTTCCTCCGAAGCGGATCGGCCTCGCAAGCTGCGATGTGATGATGATGGAAAGGAACATCCGAACAGGGCGTAATGGGCGTTTGGACGAAGCTGAGTGCACATCGAGCAAGACGGTGGCGCATATCGGAAATGGTGTGGAACTCAAAATACTTGCTCGACTATCCACAACATCGCGATGCCGATTGCTTCGTGCAACAATGTGACGAAGATGAGAGGACCCGCAGAGAATCGCGGTAGGTACTGCTATTATTCTGAAACGAACTGGTGTCTTGCAAAGTACACCGACGTTGGGAGGAGTGAAGGCCCGGACGGTCCTGGAGAACATGACACTCGGGACTCGGGAGAGCGATACTCGTTTTCGTCGAGCACTCTCGATGAGTCGATCGATGAGTCTTTTCGAGCAGCATTTGTCCGGCCATAGCCGATGGGAGTCTCGCTTTGGTGATGGTAAAGCCGGCTGCGACACATAGACATCTCTCTCACAGATTGTAATTAGCCCGGCCAGGAAAATACAGGAGATCGGTTGAGCGTACAAGCAGATGGGTGGTCGAACGGATCCCCAGATGAGCTCCCCAATGGGAATCATAGAATACCAAGGATCAGGGAGGGGGTAAAGTCTGGGGCAAGAAGTCCAAGTTTAAGTAATTGTCGACCAAAGTCTTGTTACGAGGACTCATGGGAACAAATTTAGGGACCTCTTGGTGGAGACATGGTTGCGGTGGAGATACCTGCTCGGATAGCGGAAGTGGTCGATGGCAGCAACTTGCAGCCAAATGTCGATCTTCACAAAGCATGAAAGCAGCCTCGACTCCAGGGCAGAAAAAGTTGGACATGGGCAGCTTCGGAGATGTGGCCCGAAGCTGGTCCCAATCAGTCAGCCATTATACCGGCTGGGCTCAATTCTGGGTATGACATCATATGGTTTTGCCACGAACAAAATTAGCTTTGGTTGTGGGGTCCCAGGGACCCTCACACCTACAACCGATTGAGTGGTAGGTCAGATAAAGTGTTAAGTTGTACTTGCCAACCACGTCCATACAGCCTCGATCCAGTTCTTCGGTGGCGGTTCCTCATGTCTAAAACTGGTTAAAAGGACGAATTTTGTTCAAGAAAAATAAAAACGGACGCACTGACATCAATCTCGAATCCGCCTAGGTCAAAGTCCATCTCGTTTGTTTTGACGAGGGGCGCTCGAGTGACCACTTTTGCGGATACGTAGAGAATCGGAAAGAGCATGATAGGCAAGCAATTAGTCACGAAAGTCGCCGTAGACCATTCATCCCTCAAAAACACCTCCCGGGTGCTGAACTGTCGCGACGATTTGGTGATGCAGATGAGATCCAGGAATGGTGAGTGATATGTGTTGGGGGAGCAGGGTAGATAAAACGCACAAACATAGTAATAGCGGATCCGCACACGGCCCACCAAGCTGCATATGGTTGAAGCTTTGACATATATGGGAACTCCCTCCTATTAATGTTTTGCGCACGCAAACCACTGTAGAATCGGAGGTAAATGACGCCAATCCCGAACCACGAGGTCAGCCCACAGGTCGCAGTCATACTAGAGATCCAGGCGAAAACTATGCCGGAGCTGTTCCCTACGGCCATGTATGCTAAAAGTGCAAAACAAGCACAAACGGCCACAGAAACATATGGCAACCCGGACCGGGATGTTCGCAAGAAGATCTTGGGAGTGCTATGAGCAACAGCAAGACCATCTGCGTAATTCCGCAGTCAGCACGATGACGATGTGCATAATGAACGGTGAATACACAGTGCTCGGGATGAAATATAAAGATCACTAGAAGCAGCAGACCAAGCTGAAGACAATATAGCAGCGTTGACAACCTTGATAAGCTTTCTAGCAGGTTGTCCAAGGAAATGAAACATCTCAACTCACTGACGCGAGACTCTTGATACCAGCCCGATTAAGAGCGATGACAAATGGGGCTGCGGACGCATTCTCGGAATTGACGTTGAGTAAAGGGTCGTTCGATGGCACGAGCGACCCGATGACGAGCACACCGCCAATATAAAATACGAGAAGGCGGAAATATATCCTTCGAACCGCTTTTGGAATATTACGACGAGGATTCTTGGCTTCTGCCGCTACCATCTATCATACGAGAATGCTGCTTGGGTGACGACACAAGACCATCCAAGGAAGTGACCTTTCACACCCTGTATGCCATCAAAGTTGGCGAAAGGTCCCGGATTCCGCCAGTATCGGAAACCGATACGATCGTGGTTGGGTCCTCCACCCAGATCGAGGACAATGCCCAAGATGATCATCCCGGTGATCGTGATCACTTTAATAGAACTAAGGTGATAATTAGAAGAGGATGCAGCTTATCAAGGACCGGATGCACTGACCAAAACCAGAACTCCGTTTCTCCGTACGCCCCTGGACGACTTCAGCATAGACGCATCTCTAGCTCAGAGGCACCCACCAACTCCGAAGGTGTTAATGCTCACAACAACAACTATACACATCGTGATCCAGACGGCGTGATTCACCTTTTGATCCCAAAAATCAATAATTTTTGCGGCGGCGGATAGTTCAGCTACAGAGACATCAAGACATATAGATGTTGTACGGGGTAAATACACACCAGGTAGAGTGAGCTATACATTAGGCAATGTGACAATCAGCAGCGTTAATGCAATCGATCGATACCGTCCAATTGTACCACAGAATCCAGCCCATGGCAAAGGCGAAGGCGGGATTAACAAAGCGTTCGGCCAGCTTAATGTGGCCACCTGGGACGGGGAGATATGGAATCATTTCGCCAACTGTAATCTGTCCAGACGAGATGTAAGTCCCCTGTGCAGCGGGCCTCGCACAAGCCTACCATCGCGGAGTAGCAGATTGTTCCAACAAAAATGTACCCCAGCAACATCCCGACGGGACCGCCATTCATCAAAGCGGAGGCAGTTCCAAGAAATAATCCAGTACCAATAACGCCCCCAAGGCCGGCCATGTTGATGCGTGCATGGACGAGGGACCCTATCCCACATGCCTTACTATGGCCACATGCCGACTCTTCAGCTTGCGACTCAGCGGGGTCAGAGGTGCGGGCGCGTCGCCACCGATCTCTGCAGATTCGACCTCTACTTTCTGTGTCGATTTCTTGTCTGCGGCACTGTCCACTAGACTCATGTAGTGTCAGTAGCAAAGTGGACAGAAGTGAAACCTCATTTTTTAAAAGCCCGTTTAAATAACGTGAAACAAAGCTTGGCGGTAGGACAGGATACCTCACTATTTGATCCGATATGAAGACACGAAAAGAATATGTTCTTTTTTTTGCC
>QFEI01000772.1:22826-38194 GCA_003316145.1 Neoboletus magnificus | reverse complement strand
CCTTGCACCCAGAGAATATATGATAATCCCTCCTCCGAACTGACGGTGCGCTTTTGGGATGCCGGAATCGACGACACGTGCTATGCGATGCTCGTGCGGGAATCAGACATTTGTATGGTCTGGCCGTCATGGTTTGAAGTCTTGTTTCGTTGTTCAGAGTTCAGGCCTCCGGTGTTGGCGGCACATGCACAATGCTCGGAGTCTGGTTGCGTTGTACTGATTTTCTCAATCGAGTATGCACGTGTGCTGGTTTGCCCAAAGAGGGGGGGATTCGGGTGTGGATCCACACCACCGGATTCCCCCTTCGCATGGATGACATTCCTGCCGAGAACCTCATCGAACAATGCGGGCTCAAGGGTCATTATAGCGAGCACTACTACGCTTTCTTTGCCGCGATCTTCAGACTCGTTGAAGCAAACCGAACCTATCGATTCAGATGGAGAATAATGACGCACTTGCCGTCCAGAAGTGGGATAAATTGATGTGTAGCTTCATGTTAGTATGTCGCGCTCTGTGTTTTACCTGACCTCAAAGCACATATGAAGGGTGAGTCAAATCACTTCCCAGTGCCGTTTCGCCCCCTCCGATAACACTTGCAAAGCAAGGATCATGCGGTTCGGTCGTTCGTTGTACATTCCCAAGTACTTGGGGCACTCGCAGCAATTCGCGTCGGGCGTCTGCTCCTGGTGCAATGCCAGACCCCGTTTCCGTCTGCACACCAGCAGGATTCGTAATCCGTTCGGCACCAATACTAAACAGTGGGGGTTCTTAGGAAGTCCGATGCAATTACAGAGTAAATTACATCTTGTTTTGCGGTAATAAATATGGCAATAGCTATCAGTTCAATGTGTGTATTAGACATTGCCGAAATGCTGATTGGCTACAAATAAATTGTCGTGAGATACGTGAGTGTAACCACCATCCAAGCAGAGGAAACGCGACAGCAAAAAAAGAAAACTAGGCAGCAACGGGCGACTAGACAGTCGGAGGTGATGAAACTCTATACCCGCATCACAAGATCTCCACGACGTCAGGATGGATGTCCTTGGCAAAGTTGATCTGGCGTTCGAGTCCAGGAACAAGGATCTCATGCTCAGCAGCGACTCGCTTGAACTCCCCACTCGGTTGTTGCTGGAGCAACAGCGCACTGAACGGCTGTTGCAGACGGACAAGTAGCCGCAACGCCCGAGTATGGTCATCCGTTTTGCTGGCGGGTACGGCTGGCAGTGGCGCAGAGTGCGTCGACGACTCCGAGTCAGAGCCCGCCTCAGATTCAGACTCGTCACCATCCGACGCATTTCCCCACGTAAATCCGTCAGGCGGACCGCGAAGGTCGCGAATCCACGGATGAACGAAAGCGAGCTTCCGTGGTTCCGTCAACGAGAGCCTGTCCGCCGTCTGGAATTCCACATGGCCAATCCCCGGTACCCTAGCACGATACCGGTTCTCTCGACCGTTCCCAAAGTCTTGTATACCAAGTCTCTTGACTGCGAAGACGATGCATGGAAGGTAGAGTCGACGGTTGGCGAAGCGTGCTAGTGGTAAACGGATGATTCGGTCGTGGATTGACACGGCTTCGTCCTGGGATAGTACAGTTCTTAATGGCGTGACGCGGAGGTCCATTTCGACACCTTCGATGACAGGAGGCACACGTGGGGCCTGGCTGTATACTGCAAGGGAAGCGGGAAGGCAGCTGTTGTACGGCGAAGATTTCCCGGTCCAAGCGAGCACCGTCACTTCGCCCGAGCGAGATACGATCTCCTCCAGCAAGTGACCCATCGCAGCATCTCCTTCTCCGTAGTGTGGCCGGATATCACTCTTGAAGATACCAATCAACGAGTACGCGACGTCTTCTTCTATCGTCGCATTGCGTGTCGAGGAGAGTCGAAGTTTCTCTTGGATGCTGAGATCATCGGGATGGAAAGTGGTGATGGTTTCGCGAGCGACACCAATCGCATTCGCAAGCTCCTGCATGATCTCGGGGGATTCTTTGTGGTTGTTACGGGTGTCGCCGAGGTATGGCTTCCACGCGCTATCATAGAACCGGATCACCTTCGGTACGAGAAGTTCTTGCACCGTCCAAGCCCGTGTCATCCAGATACTGTCTCTGAGATCGCCAAGGGCCGACGGAGACATCACGCTCGCAAGAAGCACGAGCGTAGCCGCGGACGCTTCATACCACTTGTACATCATTGTGAGCGACTGGCTCAACACGGTGCTGACCGTCTTATCGATACAGCACGTGTCACACCACGCCCACCGATATCCATCGCTCCGAACCATCTCACAGAACTTTTGCAACTTCTTGCTCAACGGCGAAGACTCCAGATCCCAGATTGAGTTGGCCAAAGTGACGTCCTGGAATGAAGGCTCCTTCCCTCCCCACACGTGCGAAAACATCACATATTGGAAATATTTCGCCACCACTTGCTGGATGCGTTCGTCGTTCAATTCCTCTGTCATGGAAGAAACCAACTCTTTGAACTGGGACTCCGACTTGAAGGTAAGCATTCGCTGTGGTCCATCGCACAGACGACCACTCTGGACGTCGATGAGGACGAGTGGGCATATCTTGAAGATCTCACGAATGCTGTTTTCAATGGTCATCTGCGACCGGGAGGGTGAAACATATTTCTTGGCCAGTTCTTTGCAACGTAGTTAACCCACAATGTCTATGCGAGCTGGAATACACTTACGACGGATGCTTTGATCAAGAGACTCCTCGATGAGGGAAAACATATGAGTGAACGCATCGATCGCTTCATCATAGCGTTGCACGCCATGCAAGGCCGCATGTCTTCTCTCATATCCCCACGGGCCTGTTGGGTCTACTTTGATTGCCTGCATCGATTGTGTTAACGATCATTGGACACCAAAAACATAAAGTCATACCTCATCCGCATCCGTCAGCGCATGCTCCCACAACCCCAGTGTTGCTCGGGCTCTGCTTCGCTTAACGAGAAGACCCGCACGGTTCGACGGATTCAGGGACAATGCAGTAGTGTATCGTATGATCGCCTCCTTCAGGTTCTTCGATGCCACTGCAGCATCGCCATCGCTTTCGAATGTGGCGAGGCACTTTTCCACGAGGTCTGATATCGAACATGTAAGGCATGTCAATCCAGATTGGCCACGAGAAACGTACCTGGGTCCCAATCTGCGGTTGCCTCGCTCATCAAGGCTTCTTCTCCAACGGTTTGAGCCATCCTAGAAAGTGACTCTGTCGCTTCAGTATGACCTGTAGCATATAAGGCTTTGCATAGCTGTATTTGAATCGCGAAGGGAAGTCTATCAAAGTCCCACCCGAATATCTTTCAGATAGCGTTAGTTTGCTCAAAGAAAAAGTCAAAAAGAATAACCTACGAGCGAGATTGCTAACAGGCGAGGGCCTTGTTCGAATGGGATGGCGTCTTGCGCACGCGAGAGCAGTTCTACTGCACGCTCATTGTCCCCTTTTTTCATCGACATGCTTCCGACTAGGAGGAGCATTTGAGCCTGTACAATACCTTGTCAACCCCGCTTGACTTTTCTATATCTTACTGCATACGCACCCGAACAGTGGTAAAGAGCGACTGGTCATCTATCATACCGATCAAGTTATCCATACGCGAAATAGCATGGTCGTGTTTTCCACATTCAAACAAGATGATAGCCTGAGTGAAACGAAAATTTGGTACGAGGGGTGACGACGACGATCGACAGTCGGTACATACCTTGATTAACAAAATATATTTGCCTTCAACTCCCGAAAGACCTTCCGTGAACACGAGGTCAAAAACTTGCATCGCCAATTCATATTCTTCATTATGGGCCAAGCCCATCGCGCTTGCGATATGACCAATCATCGACGGGTGAATCTTGATGGACTTGGTGTGCAATAGTCAACGCGAGCGTAGGACAATAGATGAACCCAAAGTTACCTCTTTGGCATCGTCGATGGCCATGGTCCACTGTTTCAGACGCATCCGTATGAGAGCACGGTGGGCAAGTGCACGTGCGTGGTAAAAAGGACTTGAGTGATGTACGATTTCTTCTGTCAGGAGTTCCTCGACACGAGTCATGTTACCCTCCGTCCATGATTTGAACGCCGCGTCACTAAGATGCATGAGCGGCAACTACGCGACTGTGAATACGAACAAAACATTAGAATCGAGAATCGATGTCCAAATTTCGCACACTCACCATGCGAGGAGAAAAGAAGAAGAGACCACGAGCCGTTAGATTCGACAACTCTACCAAGCCTGACCACTTACGCTGACTGTCAAGTACGAGCTTGGAAGGACATCCCGCAGATTCTGGCAGGTAACTGTCCCGCTCTCCTCCCCAGTCGCAACGCAGTCGTCATTTGACGAGAGAGAAATAGACCAAACCAAATGTGCGCGTTTGATAACAGTCCCAATCTGCTTATGCGTAGTGGCATCCCAAAAAGACAATGAATCGTACGCAGAGACGACAACAAACTTTTGGTTGCGTGCGAGGCAGATAGAGGAAGGATATCCTGTTCCATGAATAGACCATTTACTGAGCATGTTTCCCGAGGCCGTATCGAAAACCTTGGTTTCGCCAGCCGCGACAGCATATATTTGACAACCATCGGCCGTCCAGGCGAGCGGCGTCAACGGGCACGTTCGTGGTGCGAACGGGATCTCCAACAGTTTTTGACCATCTTCGCTATTAAAGATGCGGATCGCCTCTGCGCCTGGGTTTTTGTACGTCGCCGTCGCGATGCGGTCACCGTTTGGAGAGAATCGTGCTGTCACCACGACACCGTCGTGCTCCAGCGGCCCGACGAGCTTCTCCCCCGTCACCAAGCTGTGGATGAACACAAGTTTATCATGCCCCCCCGACGCAAATCTCGTCGAATCAGGGGCGATATCGATGGTGAGTATGGTGTTCGCGTGGCCATGGGCGTCCAGGACCTTTTCGCGCGTCTGCGCATCCCACACGCCTACCCACGCCTTTCCACAGTCACCGTTCGGAAACCTGAGTCCGCACACGAACCGTTTGGAATCTGGGGATAGCGCCGCTACGAAGATTTCCGCGTCAACTGGAATTCCTTCCCCCACCTCGTGTCCGTCATCGACCCGCCATCGCCGAAGGAATCCTTCAACGCCGCCACTTATGACCTGTTTTCCATCTTCTATGAAGGCGACCGAGTATATTTTGCGGTCACTGTTTGACTTCATCACTTTCAAGTTGTCTGAAAAGTCGGTAGCGTGCGGTCAGTATGCTTGATAGCTCGTACTTGCCCAATCAGAGAGTACGTACCCGTCTTCGTACTAGACTCCATGACGGGTACCCGTCCATAAACACAGGCTGAAGTACAGGCCTGGGCAGGACAATGGTAGGAGTGGGTGGAAGAGCTGAGCGAACCCTGAGCCCCATAATTGTACGGCGCTCGTGTCGTCTTATCAACACGGATCAGTTCCGACACAGCAGTGCGATTGATGTCGATAGTCCCTGGGCGTGGGGCGCTTGTGAGCCCCACTCCCACGGCGGTCAAAAGAAAAGATCAGCCTTGCAAAATCTGAGAGTAGGGCCACACAAATGATGCAACCATTCCACTCTCTAACGATTATCCACTCTGCGTATTATGAATACTATCACCAGCCCGACAGTCACTGTTCCTTTTTCTCCCCCACCACCTTCGCCTCCTCCCTCCGTCTCGCCTCCCTCCGCTCCCGTCCACGCGTGATCAACGACTTGGGCTCCAAATCCGCAAACAACTGTTTACACAGCTTCTCAATCACCCAACACCCCGCAAAATCAACAATCATCACGCTCGTCAATTTCACCTTGAACTATCCACACACGTGAGTCGAGAAAATGACATGAGACGAAGAGTGACGTACCGCAGTGTCCATCTCGACGATCTGAAGCCACCGGTTCAACTCGGGAAAGAAATCTGTAGAACCTGAGAACGCGACCGTGCTCGCTCCGACGAGGCCCCAGAACAACTTGGGGTTTTCACGGATACCTTCGCGGAAAGGTCGGCCTTGGAAGTTGATCGCGAACGTGGAGACTTGTTGTGACAGACCCAAGAGGTAAATGGCCGTGTTTAAGAGGCTTGGCTCGAATTTGGCCTCAAGGTCGATGACACCAGGGCTGTGGCAACAGGAGGAACTGGTAAGACATGGTATTGGAGTTGGATTGGGACAACTCACGGTTCGTAAAAGTGGGCCAAGTTCGTGATGTACATCAGAGACACGATGTGCAGCGCGAACTGGATCAGGACAGACAACAACACGTAGAGATTGAAAATATTGCCCAGCGGGCGTTCGCGCGAAAGCTTCTCAACAGGCTACAAAACACAACGTACATCAACAAAACTTCAGAAAGAAAGCGCATACACCGTACCTGTGCGCGGGAGATGCACAAGAAGCAAACCGACATCAACATCCCACTAACAGTCACTTGATAATCGCCAAACTTGATCCCATCTAGATACTGTACGCTCAAGCTGTACGCGGTAATGAGACAGTTCAGTGCCAAGATCTTGTACATCTGGATGGTCGCGACCAGCGTACAGCGACCTTGCCTGATGATGTGGGTAACTAGAGGATGGGTTGAATTGGTGTACAGCAACGATCGGACGAGACTCACTAGCTGCAACATGCGAGAGCTTGGAGGTGAACGGAGCAGCGCACGATGCGTCTCCGAGTTTGATCTGAGGAACATCCTCATCGCCGTCCATATTAGCCAACGCGTCCGTGATCGACGCCAAATCAAACTACACCACATCGATCAGCACAACGGCCCACTAAAGCCTCATCAAAAACCAACCTTCTCCATCGGATTCCTCTGCCTTGCAATCTGCAAGTTGGCTGCGGCCTTCTTCTGCGCCTCGACGACATCCGGATACAGGTGCGCAAGGGCAGGCGGTACCGGTGGGGGAGGTTGACCGAAACGCGCAGACATCTTGAGCTGACTCTCGTACACCTTCTTAATTCGTTCCATCTTTTGATGCTCAGCGATTTTCTGTAAGTCTTCGGGAGAACCATCCAAGAGCGCAACGCCTATATGGGCCTGTTTGAGCGCACCGACGTCGTTCGTACCATCACCAGCCATCAGCGTGACATATCCCAGCGTCTTCAAGCTGGTGAGGATGAATTCTTTCTGGGAGGGAGAAACACGAGCGTAGACCCAGGTGTTCTGCACGAGGTCATTCCAGCTAGGTAAAGACTGGAACTGTTTCATGGCAGCACCCGTAATACAGATATCGTATTCGTCAAAGAGTGACTTGTCAAGGGGCTTGGAGGGGTCAACCGGGATGATCTTGCTCTCGTCCACAGTGCGCCAGCAAAGGTCTGCAATGAAACGAGATCAGAAACGGCAAAATGTGCCGACAATACGAGTCAACGTACCAGCTTCGTGAGCAGCATTCTCCTTCAAGTCCAAAATGAGCGCATCTCTATCAACAATTTCGACATCACGAGCGACATGTACAGCTGTCAAGGGATTATCTCCTGTAATCATGATGCACTAATCCGCAGCTAAGTGTGATGACCATGGTCAGGAGTCCGATAATACATACACGATGTGACGAGTCAGCCAACATTTTGAGGGTTGCGACGGCATCGGCTTTCAACGGGCAGTGGAAAACGAGGAATCCAGCAAACGTAAGATCACTCTCAACTTCTTCTCGGTGGAGTTTGTTAATCTATAAACGTGTTTAGATCGAGAGACGAAACGCGCCAAGCTGAGAATGGTACCTTGTCAATAGACATCGAATCCATCTCTTTCGTGCCGAGGGCAAGCACGCGGCTGCCCCGTCTCGTATACCATTTGAATGTCTCGTCATACCATTCGGGTACATGCGCAAGCATGTGTTTGATCGTTTCAGGAGCACCTTTAACAGCCACAAGTGCCTTGCCAGAAGGAAGGGTAGACACGGTGGACATGCGCTTGAGGGCGGAAGAGAACTGGAAACGACGGCGAATCCAGATTCGTGATGGGTTGGAGGTCTTGACAGAGGCGGGAGCAACCGAATCGCCTGTATACCGCGAGTCAGATCAAACGTATGCACAATACCACGTTAAAAGACAAACCCTGCGAAATTTGCCACTCAAGCGCTTCAAGGGTTGTTTTTTCCATGGGGTCGCCGACGATAACGCCATCATCCAAGCGAACCAGCGCGTGCGCCGCAGCGAGACAGAACATGGTCTGCTTGCCAGAGTCTTTCACATCGATAAGCCTTAACTGATCAAAGTCGCTACCGATCGGTGTCAGTGGAATACATAGGTAAACATAAGGGATCTTACTCGATGCCTGCAACACCCTCAAGAACTAGATTCTCGGCGGTGATTGTACCCGTCTTGTCAAAGCAACACACATCAACCCTTCCAGCGGAAGGAATGCGGAATGGCTCCGTGCAGAAAATGGCTATTGACTTTGTTTAGCCGGGCTCGCTCTTCAAGAGATCAACTTACCGAACTTGGAGAGCGCTACGAGCGAAGCGTTGACCGCGAGCGAAAGTTCCATCGGTAACTCAGGTGGCACAACGCTGGTGATGATCAGAACACAGTCGAGTAGCAACTTGGACTTCTTGAGGTCTCTCTCAATACCTATTTGGCCAAATATGAGCATTGATACCGAACGTGATTCGCGTAAAGCACCTTTCACCCAAACATACCAACTCGCAGCGATGGCAAAGATGAGCAAAAACCCAATGAACAGGAAAGACTCCAAGTTATTTGCTGAAACCCGCTCGGTGGAGAAGATCATCGTCCGGACCAGTTGTCCCTGCGCTGTGCCAAAACCAGTACGCAATACGATGCCGAGACATCCACCATCGGGAGTTCCTGCCGCGGTCTGTCCTTGGCCTTGTGGAGCGTAAGAATCAAGCGTAGAGGTCAAGCGCGGAGGTGCTTACTCGTAGGACTGGCTTGCAGCACTTTCGTCCCACTAAACAAGACTTCGTTCTTGTGCGCGCCATCGACATCGGTCTTGTCCGAGGTATCCAAAAGTTGGATGGACTCCTTGAGAAGTGGTGTCGATTCACCAGACAGCATAGCTTCGTTGACGATACATGTACCATGGACCAACAGGATGTCAGCAGGAACAACAGTTTCCGATTGTAAACGAGCTGGACGAATCGTCGTTGGATACCAAAATGAGAAATCGCTAGAGCACACTCACCGACCGAAACGACATCCCCGGGAAGAAGCTCATCCGTCTGCAAAGTCGTCCACTTGGAATCACGGAGACACTGGATAGGATATGGTGCAACCGACATAGTTCTAAATTCTGTCAGTGTTTTGAGTCGCTGTATAATATCCATCAGCTCAAATGAGGATGCGCATGCCAGTTGGCGTACCTGCCAAACCACAGTACACTCGAACATCACGAGCATGAAGAGAGTGAAGATGCTGTAATACCAGTACTCATCCAAGCACCACAAGGCCACACAAAATATCTGGAACACAAAGAACGGCGCGGTTGCATGTTCACCAAAGAGTTCGGCGAAAGAGGGGATCGGGATGTTGAATTCGTTCTTCCCATATAATGATTTAAGGGGGTCTATTTCCTTTGTTGCGAGGCCGGGAGGTGCGAGGAAGTCCGAAAGTGGAGGACTGCTGGTACATGGATACGGGAGGCGGGCGAATGCGACGGGAGATGACTTTGCCACGACATATGTATCTCGTTGGTAGTTGAAGGTATATGACATCGGCTGAGATGGGATCCTCTTAACCAACGGCACAATTTCACCTTGACCACGATGTTGATGAGGGACGAGACGAATGCAATCAGCGTCTTCGATTGAGGAGGCCTTTGTGACGCATACGGTCAAGAGATGTACAAGATGCAGGAGGAGAGGGACATACCGTGCGTGTGGTTATCCAAGCCTTTGCACCCGCGCTCCAACGTGTTACGAGGAAGCTGAGAGCATGACCTGCGCCAAGGGAGACGCAAGCGAGAAAAGTCCACTCTTCGCTCTTTATCCAGTCGTCATACCTGATGTAGTATGCATAGGCAAGTAAAGGATAGAGCGAAAGAAATGGGAGAGTGTAGATATGTGTGTACCACGGGAGGGCAACGTGCAAACTCGCCCTAGCAATTTCGGGCGACTCTACGTGAACGGATACCCTGATAGAGGGTGTCAACGAGAAAGTGGCTTGTACAGAGAAAAATGCCTACATGTCGTGTAGTCCGGTGGGGTGTCGTGTCCCAAATGAGTTTGGAGCAACACCACCACCAATTGTTACCTGCCGTTGTGAATGGACCGTTGAGAGAGCGAAATACCACTGCGATGAATGGAACGAACGGAACGGCTCTGCCTGAATGCAGACGTGGAGTTGGGAAACAGTTCCAAGACTTGCGCAAACCGGCTAGCTTGCTTAGTCATCGGGCAAAGAAATCAGGCGAGGTGAGTCAGACCTGGCGCGTTTACAGCAAGCTCTGCGGCATCTAAACAAGTAAAAGGAGACTACGTGGTACAAATGTGCAGAGATCAAAGCGGTGATATCAAACGAGAGTAGTGACCGTCGATCATGGATGTATCCATAGCTGCACGTCGTCCTCACTGCTATTGCTATCCGTGCCGCAGGGAGGAGGCCTCGTAGGGTGTGTGTGAAGAACTTCTTGGTGATCATGCGGGAGGGAAAGCAATGGCATCGGTGTATCCGCATCCTGTATCGGGTCCAAGAGGTCGGCGGTGGGATCGTCGCATTTGACGACATCGCGCCTCCAGCGGTCGATCGACGAAAACGCATCTGTGGAACAGAACACGGCAGACGGTGAGTTGAGTTCGTCGTCATCGGCATAGTCTGTGTGAATGTCTGGGGGGATGAGGTCCGGGGGTGCGATTAGCTTGCTCTGCGCGGAGGGATCCTCTGAGCCATCCCAGCTGATGGGATAAAAAATGAAACGGGGCGGGTTATGACTGCGGGTGCTCGGTGAGTTGGAAGAGGCAGGATCGGCGACGATGCTCACCATTCTACGCTCGCGAGCTGTACGTGGACAGGGTCGGGTGTGGGCAGGGTGACGGTGGTGTTGGAGGGCGTCGCGTCGAGCAGCGACTGCGGGGGGAGCGTCGAGCTGGGAGCGGGTCAGATGTCGCCCCGCAGACGGCTCGGTCCACTCACGGTGTGTTTCGGTCCATCTCTGACTTGGCCACGACACCAAAGCCAGCGCCACACTTATGTGCTTGTCCGTGTTTGTCCCTCCCTCATCATCTACACGTCGACTCGACTTTCGCGGCGACGAAAACCATCCTGCACCATGCTCAACTTTGAGGACGTCGAGGAGCGCGACGGTGCGTATTGGTCGCACCAGACACCCCGTTCTGTGGTAATATTCGTGCAGGTGTGCGGCTCTCGTGGAATGTCTGGCCCTCGTCGCGCATGGAGGCGACCCGGACGGTCGTGCCCATATCCGCCCTCTACACTCCCCTCAAGCACCGCGAGGACCTCCCCCCCGTCCTCTACGAGCCCGTCACGTGCAAGCCCCCGTGTCGGGCCATCCTCAACCCTTACTGGTATCTCGTTCCCCGTTCTTCCTCCCGTCCGCTCATCATCCCCTTGCAGCCAAATCGACGTCCGCGGGAAACTCTGGATATGTCCCTTCTGTCTCTCACGCAACGCCTTTCCCCCGCACTACAAGGACATCTCAAACACAAACTTGCCCGCCGAACTGCTCCCAAAATACACCACAATCGAGTACACCTTGTCGCGTCCAGTCCAGGCGCCCCCCATCTTCCTCTTCGTCGTCGATACCTGTCTCGACGAAGAAGATCTTAAAGCCCTCCGGGATGCCATCGTCGTCAGCCTCAGTTTGCTTCCACCCTACGCCCTCGTCGGCCTTATCACCTATGGCACCATGGTATGTCTCCCTCCCCGCTTGCCCCCCGTCGTTGCTCATATCCGTCCAGACTCAGGTTCACGAAATTGGCTATGCCGAATGTAGCAAGTCCTATGTCTTCCGTGGTGGTAAGGAATATGTTCCCAAACAAATCCAGGACATGCTCGGCCTCAGCACAACCACTCGTGCCGCTCCGCGTCCCGGCCAGCCAATGCCGCAGCAGGCTTTCGGTGCTGCTCGCTTCCTCCTACCCGTTCAACAGTGCGAGTTCCAGTTGACCGGCATTCTCGAGACCCTTGCACGCGACCCATGGCCCGTGGCTAACGACAAGCGTCCTCTTCGCTGCACTGGTGTAGCTATCAGCGTCGCTGTTGGCTTGTTGGAGGTGAGTGTGCTCTTTATTTCGCACCGCTCGTTGTTCATAACACTTTGTTAGACTACATATCCTAACACAGGTGCTCGTATCATGCTCTTCGCCGGTGGTCCCGGTACCGAGGGTCCTGGTATGGTGGTGAGCAACGAGCTAAAAGAACCGATCCGTTCGCATCACGATATCGAGCGCGATAGTGTAAAGCACTACAAGCGCGCCGTCAAGGTATATATACGTGTTTCCTTTCCAGTTACGTCGCTCGTGTCACTTAGCTTTATCCATAGTTTTATGAGGGTCTCGCCAAGAGAGCATCAAACAACGGCCACATCGTCGATTTGTTTGCTGGTTGCCTGGATCAAGTCGGTCTTTTGGAGATGAAGTCGTTACCCAATTCGACCAATGGCATCATTGTCCTCTCTGATTCGTTTGCCACCTCGATTTTCAAGCAAAGCTTCCTCCGTGTGTTCAGCAAAGATGACCAAGATTTCCTACAGATGGGCTTCAACGCCACCTTTGACGTCCAGGTACTTGGTTCTTCATTTATTGTGTCCTATGATCCCAATCAGGTATCACCGTAGACTACCAAGGAACTCAGGGTTTCTGGCCTGATCGGACACGCTATATCCGCTGGCAAGAAGTCAGCCTGTGTGGGCGAGACCGAGATCGGTATCGGTCAAACCTCGGCATGGAAATTGAATTGTGTTACCCCTCGAACATCTGTTGCAGTGTATTTCGAAGTCGTCACACCCGCTGGTCAGGCCCTCCAGCCCGGTTCACGCGGTCTCGTCCAATTCGTCACTCACTATCAACACTCGTCCGGTCAGCAGCGCCTGCGGGTGACGACCATCGCACGTAACTTTGCAGAAGCAGGATCGCCAAGCATTGCCGCTTCGTTTGATCAGGAAGCAGCGGCGGTGTTGATGGCCAGAATAGCGGTTTTCAAGGCCGAGATCGACGACTCATCAGACGTGTTGAGATGGTTGGATCGTATGCTCATCCGGTTGTGTCAAAAGTTTGCAGATTATAGGAAGGAAGACCCGGCGAGCTTTAGGTTGACGGACAACTTTAGCATTTACCCACAATTTATGTTCCATTTGAGGCGGAGTCAGTTTTTGCAGGTGTTTAACAACAGTCCGGACGAGACTGCGTTTTACAGGTGAGTGATGCTTACTCTTTCATTGTCTCGTGAATGGATGCTCACGTCGTTCGTCCCCCAGACATATCCTGAACGAAGAAGATGTCAACAATTCCCTGATCATGATCCAACCGACACTCATGTCGTACACCTTTGACGTTCCCCCACAACCCGTCTTGCTCGACAGCGTCTCGATCAAACCTGATGTTATCCTTCTCCTCGACACCTTCTTCCACATCCTCATCTTCCACGGCGAAACCGTCGCCCAATGGCGCAAAGCAGGCTACCAAGACCAAGAAGGCTACGAAAACTTCAAGGAACTCCTCGAATCGCCAGTCGCTGACGCCCAAGACCTCCTCACGGACCGATTCCCGATCCCACGGTATATCGTGTGTGATCAGGGCGGAAGTCAAGCGCGTTTCTTGTTGTCCAAGTTGAATCCGTCGACGACGCACATGTCGGTGTCGATGTACGGGACCGCGCAGAGTGCGGGTGCAGGACAGGCGATTTTCACGGACGATGTGAGCTTGCAGGTGTTTATGGAGCATTTGAAGCGTCTGGTGCGTGTTTTTCGTTTGCTGGTTGAGTTTCGTTGGGTGTTGATGGGCGTTGTGGTTTAGGCTGTCGGTGCGCAGACGAACTAGGCTGGCGCGGACGTCCCTCTTCGTTCTCGTTTTTTCTTTTGCTTCGTTTCGTCGTCGTTTGATACGCTACCAGTCTGTCCGTGTGTCTCCTTTATTACTAATGGGAGTAGATGCGATGCATAGAAGAAAGTAGTCTCGGGAACCTCATGTGTTATGCACAATACAACCGCCAAGTTTTCGTCGTAACGATCCGAATATCCGAATGGTAATGCACTCCACGACTGATGTCTGCACAAGTATCTACATGACTTGCTACAACAAGCCTTCACCTAGATCCCATGTGTCCCATCCCCAGTACCCGAACCACGACACAACATCCATCCGGGTATTCGGAATCTGATCGAAACGATAGCATCCCCCGTTTCTCGCTCATCCTGGTCCACTGTGAGTGTGACAATGCAGGCTAAAGGAAAGTAGACGCACGGTTACATGGATCCCCCCGGTTGAGGCTTGAGACGGATCGTCGGCTGGTTGTACCTAATGGGATGTGAGCCGCTGTGACGAGTTCTACCGTCACCAGAAAGAGACGTACCAGCCTTGCTTCCATTGGATCTGCAGGACCTTGTTGAGTTTCCGAAGCACCTTGGTTTCCATGCTTGGGCTTGGCACGCGATTTACGCTGTAACGTCTGATGGCAGTCCCTGCATGCAAAACCAGAGGAACGACGAACCTTTGCGTTTGGTGTTCCGACATGTTTCGCAACCGTTCGCTGAGACGACACGTTAGACATGCCGCATCCAGTCGTCTATCGTTGGAGAGCACTCACTCGCCTACGTTGACCTGTAGCAATCCGTGAAGGTCCGTTATTCGTGGCTTCCGCTCTCGTTGGGGATTGGAGAGGAGATTGATGATCACCAGGTCGATGCGACTGTCTCGTGACCCGTTCGGGCTTGTGCGGTGTCGGGTCGTTGTTACCCTTCATGATCCGCGTCGGTAGTAGCCTTTTGAGCGTCATAATGCCCCGAGATGACTTGGCAATATTGACATTTTCCTCTGGAGGGGGTGCAACATCCGCGGACCGTGGTATGACATGCAGCGTGCCAAGCACTGGTGCATCGTCCTCGCAGGGATCGGAAGATCCCGGGGATGGAGGCTGCAACAGCATCGACACGGAAGCAAGGGGAGAGTAAAGTGATCACCAACAGCATCGTAGTCGAACTGAGTAGGTGGCGTGCTCGACGGCACCTCATCCTGTATAATGGTGAGAACCCGGGTCGAGGGAGCAAAGAACGAACGGATACCTCGAGATCACCACTGCTGTCTTCGCTGTGGACCTCGTCTGCTTGTTGTTCCTCACGAGTAGATTCCTAATGTAGTGCGTCAACGGAATCGGGCTCATCTGACATACTACCATTGTGAATGGACAAGTGCTTACCTTTGGAGGGTCATAAAGGTCCGGGAGAATACGGCGGAGATTATG
>QFEI01000770.1:51456-89208 GCA_003316145.1 Neoboletus magnificus | reverse complement strand
ACTTTTGTTGTAGACAACTCGCCTCGCTTCTACAATCAGCCGTCGGCCTCGCCTTTTCGCGTTACAGAGAGATGACCGTTATCAGCGATAGCGACGGAGAATCATGATCACCATTTTGATTTATCAGTATATGGGATGGGACAGCGCCGATTGAACTTGGGCTAGTACTGAGCTAGCTGATCATATTCTAGTGGTGTACTTTACGATCAACCTCAGGCTCAACGGGATGGCCGCGGTGCACACGATAGATGCGATCCTGAGCGACCTGCGACTTCCTACGCGTACTTTTCCTCTCGCTTTGCCAAAATCTTTGACCACCGATCGTCATGGAATCCGTGTGGGCCTCTCCGCGTCGAAACCTAAGAGGCTCCCCAACGTCACTGCCATCATCCTCAATTGGTCTCGGTTGGACAACGTGATTCGCATTGCATCTCTCCTTTGCGGGCCATGGTTAGACGACACCATTGCTGAAGTTTATGTCTGGAACAACAGCCCCCAGAAGCTATCAAAAGAGGTTAGTCAGACCAAATCCTACCTCTGATTCGGATGCACGAAAGAAGTTTCGTCCGACACTGCACTTAGATTTTCTCCAGCGCTCACTGTGACACGCGTAAGCTCAAGATAGAGAATTCACCGGAAAATCTGTATTTTTATGCTCGGTTCCTTGCATGCACCAAGGTGTCGACTCCATACTGCTTCATCCAGGTACGTTCCTCACACGGGATTATACGGCCTTTTTTACCAATCAAATATGGATGGCGATTACAGGATGACGACTACGTTATCCTGCCAGAGCTCATAAAGACGCTCCGCATTCGAATAGAAGGGTCCTCGCAGAGCGCAATACATCTTTTGCCGCCGTACGAGCATCTATCGAGTCGGCTGCGTACAACAGTGACTTCTGGCGGCGTCCATACAAGCTTTGCGTGGCTAGGTCATGGTGCCATGATAAACCGACAACGAGCCCTCCGCTTTCTTTCTCTTCTACATAATGACTCCCTTGGTATGACAGAGGAACAGATCAAAATGGCAGACAACTATTTCACCGTCCTGAGCAACGAAGTACCAGAAATCTGGTTTGATCAAGGGATAGAACTTGGAGGAGGCGAACCGTTCACCGTTGGTCACGAGGGAAACGAACGTAACCGGATGCACATAGTAGGTTTCTTTCAACTGAAATCGAAGATTTGCTACACGAAGCAGGAACATGCATGTCGCTACCTGGACGAGATTGTAGCACGCCCGTTCTGTGTCGCAATGTCCAGTGACACCCAAATTCCTAGTCTGGATTTTGCGCAGATAGATGATCATGTTTCCAATCTCTATGATCACCATGTAAACTGCACAGCTGCCCTGGGTACACCTTACCTGCTCGAAAGCAACATCAAACTACTTCCTGATGAGAAATTTCCCAACTGCCTTGCTGCGATAGACTTGCTCGGGAACGAGGAAAGACGCGCTAGGCTGATAGGAGAGGACATATTGTTGCATTACCAACAATATCCCCTCTCTTGTGCTGTGGATGGGAACACCAGCACCGCGTTCCGTAGTCCTTATAGTGAGTTGAAGGATCGTAGCCCGAGCACTTTCTTAATGGTCTGTACAGATGCAAAACAAGGCGACTACATTCTCATTGACGTGTTGTCGACGCTCGATTTCATTAATTCCATTGTCGAGCTGGTTTTCCTCGTGGCTCCGGACAACGAGCAGATCCTCCGTAGATCAAAATATGAGTGCTCTTCCGATGGAAAATGCTGGGTAAGCATCGTGGTTGCACGATACGTGATGCTGAGCTGTAACGGGTGCGTAGCTCCTATCGCCATACCAACTCTTGTCGCGACACGCGGCGGTGGTAGCAGAGTTGGACCAGGGTCGAGATAGTGATTTACTGGAGTGCAGCGTACAGATGGCGGGGAACTACGCTCGGTTTTTCAGAGCTACGGCTGGCGAAGATGTTTCACTTTCATGGGTGGTATACGAAGTGTGGGTGACATCTGTGCCACAAAATTTGTAGAGCACATTAGTGCCAGTATTAATATGCACCCTGCCGTCAGTTCGCTTGGCAGGTTTTCACTGGGAACTCCGCTTCTTGCCGCTTTACGCCCCTTTGTTTCATTCAACCACCGTGTTCTCCGGTACTTACGCGTTCGACGATGTTCCACCTGGCAGCAAAGAGTGCATTTAAACCCAACGTCGCGTTTCGAGGAACGCAACGCTTTATTTCAGTCCAGGTAACACACATATGTTCTCAAGGCTGTCTTGCTAAGGACATAATGCGACAGACACTGCTCCATGGATCGCCAGATGCTCGGAAGGCAGGCGAGATTGAAGGACAGCAGCACTCAAGGCTTGTTGCGAGAGGTAAATATGTCCATGGATTCGAAGGTAGGCACTCTTGGTGCATGTTAAACGGATGCATCTAATGGTCAGGTAGTCCATCAAGTGAAACCCGATTCGATTGACGAGTATAAGGCAGCTGCGTGCGTGGCTTTCTAGCAGCGGATGCTAGTACATTTACGTTTGTTCGTAGCGAAAAGTACTATGCGGGGATCAAGGATGACCCACGGTTACATGTTAAGCTAACAGGCAGCTGGGAGACGTTGGTTGGTAACCAGGACACGTTTGGTACGTGTATTCATTCCCTGCCGTAAGGGTGATTTATCCATCTTACTTCAAATCGTAGTCCATATTCTAGAGTATGAGAACTATGCTGGTTATGACAAGACGGTGGAACTCATCAGAAACTCAGAGGTAGTGCTCTGGGCTCGATTCTGCTCGTGCATGGTGCTTATTCCCCTTTAGCACGCTAAATCTTACAGGGGGCTTCTTCCCTATGTAGCCTCCCGTTCTACACAACTTGCTCAAGAATTTGCGTTCTTTCCTACTGCACCACCACGTGCCCAAGGTGGTGTTTTTGAACTCCGGAGTTACCAATTGAAGCCCGGTGTCCTTTTGGAATGGGAGAATACATGGTCTGCTTCCAATAGCCCGTCGTGCATCATGTTTCGAGATTGATGGTGCTGCCAGGCGGAGGGGTATTGAGGCCCGTCGCAAATTTGTCGCACCAGTCGGAGCTTGGTTCTCGCAGATTGGAAGACTCCATCAAGTCCATCACATGTGGCAATACCCGTCAGTGGGGGTCTAACCTTGGGTGGGAAATCGTTCTCACAGCTATCTTAGGAGCCTTGACGCAAGGAAGGAAACGAGGGAGAGGGCCTGGCAGATTGACGGCTGGGCGGAGACGGTTTCCAAGGTACGATATGTGTTGCGTTTGGTGGCTGAGAGACTGACCCTGATGCTGTAGACTGCTCAACTCGCGAAAGAAATGGACTCGTTTATATTACTTCCTCTCCCATACAGTCCTCTTAAGTAACTGAGGGCTTGTCCACTTTTAGTCCGTAGGCACTCCGCTCCGGAGTCCTGGTTTGGTGCGGATGAGTCTGCCACTAGTTTGTTGTACGCTTCAAGATGCAGCGATTAGCGTATCGAGAGTTCCATGTGCTTTGTCTACGTTACATGGTGTCGAGCGTCGCTTGCCCACACGAGTGAGAACGAGGTAAATCACCAATTGGGTAGCCGTGCGAAGGTGCTACTGAGATTGACATTATTAACTGTCCAATTATTATTGAAATTATTATTCATCCGAGTCGAGCCGGTTCCTAGACGCTCTCGACCAGTCCTGTCTTTCCACAATGTCGACAACCCATTGGAACGAATCTGAACACTCGGAGGAAGAATTAAACCAGGATCCCCTCTCAAACCGAAAACGTAGCAGCAGGGGTAACTTGATCGTTCGCGGTCCAGCTTTGCATACTGAATTGCCTTATTATTAGCCTGTGATCAGTGTAGGAAAACCAAGAGCAAGTGCGAGCCTTCCAGCACTCCAGGAACCTGCAAGGGCTGTGCCCTTGGAGGAAGTGGTATCTCTCTTTCGCCCTGTTGTCGTTAAAGCCCTGACAATCTCCGTTTTCTCAGTCTGTACTTTTCTAGGTAAGCTGTCGCCGCAAGGGACGTAGAGGGACTCATACCGAGTACTGTAGGCCCCAGCTACAAGCGTGGCCCTCCAAAAGGTTACATCCAGGCCATTGAGCAACGATGGCACCAAGTCGAGTCGTTGCTCGGGTCACTGCTTGGATGTCCGGACCGCCGTGTACAGGATTTATTAGCTGACATTCGACAAGACGAATTAGCTAGGGAGATATTGAACAGAGTGGATACTGGGCCATTTGTACGTCCGTGTCCTCTGCCACGGCGGCATCGCAACTGACACAAATCAGGGTCCTTCAGGGCGTCTCTCTCAACCTGCAGGTGCCACCAAAGAAGATTTCTTTGCTTGTATCTTTCGAAGCAACAAGACTTCTCGCGATGCCGCACGATCTAGGCGTCAGTCACGTATATCGCGAGAGATTGTTTCTTCTTCGAGAGGTGATTGTCTCTTTGTTAGCATTCAAAGCAGGCTTTTTTGACCACCTACGAAGAAAACGCCCTGTCGAGCATGCCAACCGCAGAATGGCAAGACCGTTTGGCCGCTCGCTTGTCTAGGAGTAATATATTGGAAGGTCCTCACAGTGCCAGCTCCCAGCGGTCGCCCTCTCGTGGATATCGCGAGGCTCCTTTGTCACAACGCCGCAGACTCGATGAATCTAGTTCCGGGGCGGGTACAAGTCATCCGGATTGGAACGAGATGTACACTTTGGGGGCGTCCTCGGGTAATTCGATAATTTCTACAGTGCCGGAAACCATTTAATTAATGTCAAGTGTTTCAGGTTCGGAAGAGACGGATGAATCCCAGTGTGCAACTCCGTTTGGACAACTCTCGTTAGATGAGAATCAAGAGGTACGCTGCGCTTAGATTGACGCTCCGATTTACTCACTGCGCTCAGGTCCGATATCATGGGAAAGCCAGTGGTCTCCACCTTCTCATTCGAAACGATCGCGTAGATAGTCGTCTTGACGGAGGTGTTTGGTTGGATCTATTTCTCTTTATGTGGTCACAGCAGGATACTGACCTTCCTGTCGTACAGGAGGCTTCCAATGGCGCGCTTCTGGCCATCCGCTAAGGCAGATTTGTCTGCCGTGCCAGCAGACGCTGATATTCCTATTATATTTCCTCCTATCGAGATGCAGGATCAACTGCTTGACTTGTACTTCTCGTTTGTTCACCCAATATTTCCTCTTGTCCACAAGGGTCGTTTCTTGCGAGAATATGATGAATGGTAAGGTTTATCGTGTGATTGCATTCAACTCAGTTCCTCACATTTCCACCTCGCGACAGGAAGCGGAGGTTCGTCGGTGTTATATTATTCGCTGACTTTGTACTTACCCCGCAACAGCAGTGACAATCTGAGTCCGCCGGGTTCGAACGGTGATTCTCCCTCATCTGCCCCGGAACAATCGCAAACCATCAGTAAACTACTGCTTCTATCAATATTTTCCGTTGCTGCCCGCTACATGGACGAGAGGGCTTCAGAGCCTGTCGACAAAATATGGGATGTTGGGTGTGATTACCTCACCCAAGCAAGAAGTGTCCTTGGTACTCCGCGATTGTCTTCTTGGTTTATTTTCTTGACCACTAATGCGTCCCCGGTAATTAGCGCAAGTGTCACACAGTTCCCGAGCATCGACCTGTCAGGCTCTACTCCTCCTAGGCCATCGTGAATTTGGGATTGGTATGGACTTGTGAAGTCGTTGGTCCTTTGTGCTGATTTAACTTTCAGGGTCCATGGAACAGGGTTGGCTATACATCGGTGTGGTGATATCAGTTTTACCTGTTTGACTTGCATTTTAACTCTTTGGTATTCAAGGAATGGCCATTAGGATGGTTCGTTCTATATGTCAACATCTAGTTTCAGTCTGATAGATGATAATTCAGGCACTAGACCTAGGTCTCAATCGCGCAGCAGATAATTGGCAGTTCAATGGGAGGAAAATGTTCTGCAATGAAGAGAATCAAGAAAGAAAACAGATATGGTGGGCTTGTTGCATTGCGGATAAGTATGTTTCTCTATTCGATATGATGGACTCAACTCAACTTTTGATTTCAAGATACAGTTCCACTTATATGGGTTCGTCTACACTCAATGTTTGCGTGTAGGCAGCTGACATTACGCTGTCAGGGCGTCCAATATGTATCGCTGAGAATGATTTCGACACACTGCTACCGGACGCAGAAGAGGTGAGCTGTACCAGCCAGGAAGGCCAATGCTGACTAGTTCGATAGTATGAGGATGATTCGCATCTAAGCCACCTACTCAGCGTAGTGCCATACCGATCTTCACCGACTGTCCTCATCATGCGGTGCTTTCGAGTTGCTTCGTCACTCTGTTAGTGTTTGCCCATGGTTATCATTCACACTAAAATGCGTTTTTGTATAGCCGTGATCATTGGGTCGATTGTATCGTCGGTTTATCCAGTAAAGTCTTCGGAACGCAGTTCCAGGCGAGCCGTTTTGAGCAATTTGGAAGCTCGTCTTGACCAATGGTACCTTGAGCTTCCCGACGACCTAAGATATGACCCCGCAAGCAAAAGAAATACTCCGCCTGCCCCCGTTTTATACATCCACGTTAAGTACTGGTCGGCTGTGTTGCTTTTGCACAGAGCCTTGTGAGTAACGTTCCTCATCTAAGGCGAGTCATTGACGTATATTTCTGGCATATTAGTATACCGAATTGGAAAGGGTACGACTTTGATCCAGTACATATGGGGGATAACCTGATTTCTTTAGCTCTGAGGCGATACTTCACAATCCACCTCCTGGCTCAAATACGACATCGTTGAAAGCCTTCGACCTAAGCCAGAGTGCTGCGACATACATAAGTACTATTGGTAAGTGGTGTAATTTGAACGTTGAGCTTCCAGCTAAGTATGATTCAGTGACAACATATCACAATTGCTACAATGTTAAGCGTGCATCACCTTTTCTTTCACCATATATCCTCAGTGCAGGGTGAGTCATCTCGACCCTTGATACCTGCATCCCACGTTAATTTGTGTCAGTATCATGCATATCGTGACACGTACGTCCTGGATTATACGGATCCTATCATAAGCTTATCTCTACCACCCAAAGTGACTCTACGTCCATCAAACGTGCAAGCTTACATTGGGCTTCAGCAGTCGTTGACCGTGCTAAGAGAGATGCAAGTACGTACCACTTCCTCGTATGATTTAGACTTGCCTTCATGCATGAGCAGACAACTTGGCCTAATGCAGCTAGAGCATGGGACTTACTCCATGGCGTGAAGGTTCAGGTAGACAGCAACCTCACGCCCATGTTGCAAGGCCCTGACAGGCAGAAAAGAGGTGCCGATGATGCATTTGGGAGGGAGAAGAATTCGGACTTGCTTCAGAGAGAGGCATTTGGGGATCCCGGCTCGAAGGAACGGATGACACCTACCACAGGGATCCAGGATATCAGCACTCGCATGATGGCTCACATGCTGGGACTAGATATCCCGGGCATCGAACCGTCGACATCGTATTATCCTGGTTACGAGTGGTGGCCCCGTGCGCCGAATGTTGTTCACGCACCGTATCGGCAACCATCTTCCGGGGCGAATGCACCAAGTCCGGGATCGCTGGTGAACGCAAACTATCCGGCTGCCCAGGGGGATCCTGGATGGAGAGTACCGTCAACGAGCTATTCGTACGAATTCCATGGTTTACCGAATAATTATCCGATGTAGTCTTGGCCCCTTCAAGTTTGGGTCACTTGGTCGTACATAATAATGGTGATTATATAATCACTTGGACCCACAATGACAACGCGTGCTCGTCCTTGTATTAGTACTGTACATTCCTATGAAACCACCATCCCAATGCCACAGAGGAATGTCCAGCATTCAAAACCTCTTGAATCCTGAAGCATGTCTATCTAGCTCTTGCGAGTTGGTTGGATTTATCTTTGTTCGCCTTTCCTCCATTGACCCCCTTTGTTCAGGCCAACGCAGGCAGAACGAAAGTGGGAGGGATCAACATCGCCCGAGTCTACGCCAGACACAAGCGCGAACCCGATAGCTAAAATTAGCTCTCGACTTCCAGGAAAAGCCCAATACGGCGATCATGAGCCACATCCCAATTGCCCAGACACCCTCGCTTGTCTCCCAGACACGGACGGGCGACCACAGCACACGCTTCCTGTTATTCTGCGCTGTGCGATACTAGGAAGTGCCAAGAAGCGGTTAACAATAAGAGAGATCTATGCGGCTATGGAAGACAAGTATGCATACTTTCGGAATGCTGGTCCAACGTGGAAGGTACGAGTGTTTTACCCTCGGGATCCCTCAGCTCTGATGCGTTCCCTTCAGCAATCCGTTCGCCACCATCTGTCTTTGAATAGGCTATTTGAGCGACAACCTCGTCCGGTCACTGACCCAGGGTTCGGCTCCTACTGGACAGTGAACCTCTCTGCCCCCCCAGGCACGAAGCGACCACGGAAGCGTGGACGAACGTCCAAAGCTGTCTCTGGTCCTTCTCAAGTCGATTCGACGCAATCAAGTCAGCAGAAGAAGCGCGGGAGGCCACGAAAACCTCTAGCACAAAGGGGAGCTCCCGCTGGACCCAGCACATTTGCTAGTCCACCCACCTTCATGCCAGGAGTGATGTCTTCTACACGGCCATACGATCACGACTCTGAAGAATATACTGAGAGGCAAGATAGTCCCCACGGGTGTGACGGTTCCGAAGATGAATACGAAAGCGAAGAAGACATGGTCATGCCGCGTAATCACAACCCATCGGCGTCCGGCCTAGACGTTCTTGGGATCCATGAAGCTGCATCACGTCTTTATAGTTCAGATAAAGGGCGCCGGATGTACTCTACAGATGAAGGTGTCATCGATCGAATGCAGATAGAAATGGCTGGACTGCGGCGACAAGCTGCTGATGCCATATCCGTTTCCCTGCGAATATCAGATCAACTCGCCGAGGCACAGGCAGAAGCTGCTCGAACGAAGGCTGCATTGAGGGCGACAGAAGGTTTGTTAGAGGAAGAGGGAAGGAAAAGAAGGGAAGCCGAAAGGACCGCGAGTGAAGAAAATCGGTTGAGAAGGGCTGCTGAGGAGACCACCTTCCGGCTTCAAAATCAGTTAGCGTAGCGTTGGTGCTCTTAGTTCGGTTAGCTGATCCAGTGATGGATGTCAGTTGGTCTGGCCTTCGAGGCTCTTTTTTTCTCCGGGTGCATATCTAAGCGTTGCGTTGGATGGTAACCCTTATCATAGGTTGCATGGTCACCCGAGGATTCCACTAGTAAAAAAAAAATAGACGACAGTAATTTCTTGTTGACCGACTAGTTTGTTGATCGATAGATAGATAAACATGCGTACAGGGTATGACGCTGGAAATTGAAACGATCTCGTTTTCATCGTAGAATCGTCATGGATATCTGGGCAATTATTTCGTGGCTGAAGATTTGGGCCCGTATGCATGCATATGGCCAGGCTCATTATCATGTACCCACTGTTGCTGCGGCAGAATTACACCCACAATTAAAGTATCGTTTGTCGATCATATCAGATACTCTATGAGCCGATTGCTGACGGCGGTCGACTTGCTATTTAGGCCGACTAGGTTGGCAATTGATTTGGAAGCTTGAAGGCTGGCTAGACTCGGACAGTCGGAAGTCCAAATCACACAGTTCAACAACTTTCATCGACTCGGGTGCTCGACGCTCGTCAAAAATTCGAAGACATCAGAGTGTTTGGTATCAAACAACTTGGATCGAAAAACCACATCGACAAGGCTACAACACCGTCTTTATAAAACTGATATGGCTGGTGGCCAGGGGCTTAAAGCTAGGACTATGTAGGGTCTTCCCATATACAAGGGATGTATATAGCTAACTGGTCAACGATAGCTACAAACAATTACGGACAATTGAGCCATTGCATACAACCGGTTCTATCGCAGTCTCCCTAGATGGTTCCAAGATCGTTACATGTCTCGCGGAAGAAGCATTATTGACAGAACCATCTAGTGGAAAATTACTTTGCCGGTTCTCGTGTGTACGTCCTGACTTCTTGTATTCGTTGTTTGATATTTACTTCAGATGCTCTAGGTATCCGAGTCCATCACGACACTCTGTCTATCACCTTCTGTGGCCTACCTCATATTATTCACAACCCCTCCGTCCCTCAGATTGTACGAGATTCCAAAAGTATTTTCCGGTCAGGTTGTACACCCCTCCCGAGTCATTGCCCATGCCCACGATGCACCAGTACATGTTTGCACAGTTGATCCGACATCAACATTCCTTGCTTCGGGCTCGGCGGACGGCATTGTCAAGGTCTGGGATATTTCTGCAGGACACGTCACGCATGTTTTCAAGGGACATGGAGGCGTTGTCAGCGCGTTAAAATTCAACTTTCCTCGAGATCCATCAATCGCCAGCTCGGCGAGGACGTTTCAGCTTGTGACTGCTTCAGTCGACACGCGGATTCGTTTGTTTGACTTGATGGCAACGTCCAGAAACGATCAAGGAGCGCTCCGACCTATTGCCGTTCTGGAAGGTCACGTTTCCGTTCCACGCGGTTTGGATGTGACACCAGATGGAAAATGGCTCATAAGTGGAGGAAGGGACTCTGTGGTCTTACTTTGGGATATATCCAGAAGTTCTCGTCCGGTGCATGGAGGCATCGGTAGAAGAAAAAGGAGCCCGACTGTCGTAGCCCCGACTCTTTCCAAGACTATCCCAGTCATGGAAAGTGTCGAAGCTGTAGGGTTCATACACCCTGAGCTGAACGATTTCACTGCCAAATCCCCGGGGTTTCAATTCTTCACCGCTGGCGATAAGGGTGTCGTCCGGATTTGGGATCTTGCACAGGGCTCCGTCATTTACTCGTTGGCTACCGAGTCCGGATCCGATACCGTTGATCAGGAAACGCAGAGGCAAATTGTTGATGCCTTGTGAGTGATCACTCTGTCCTTCGTGAGGTATTTCTCATTGTTCTCGGAGGTTAGTTACCTCCCGACTGTAGACGCCATCGTTTCTATGCATGCAGACCAAAACATATTCTTCTATTCCCTAAAATCCCGATCACTAGTTCGCCATATGATTGGGTACAATGACGAAATCGTCGACGCCATCTTTTTATCGCCCCCCGGCTCCCCTCCAAATCCGCCCAGTAACTCACGACTACGGGATACGCAGCTCGCGCTTGCTACTAACTCGTCGCTCATTCGCATTTATTCAATTTCTAATCTGGATGCACAAGTTTTGGCCGGTCACTCCGAAACAGTGCTTTCTTTGGATCAAGGTTTCGGGGGCCGTATGTTCGCCAGTGGAAGCAAGGACAAGTCAGCGCGAATATGGGCCTTTGCACAACAACCCGATACCAATGGATGGGGCTGCATTGCTGTTTGCGAAGGGCATACGGAGAGCGTCGGTTCCATCGCTATGTCTCGGGTGTACAGCGACACTGACTCCCACCCTCGTTTCATCTTCACTGGAAGTCAAGACCGGACGATCAAGATGTGGGATTTGTCAGAACTCCCACTGACATTCGCAGGTGCAAATCCAATAAAATGTCACAGTCTTACGACACATAGAGCCCACGACAAGGACATTAACTCTCTGGACATCGCACCCAATGACCAGCTTCTGGCATCCGGTTCCCAAGACCGCACTGCAAATGTCTTCAAGGTTTCCTATACACCTGGCTTTGGTGGGAAACCCTCATGCGGAGAAATTAAGCGCTTAGGATGTTGCAAAGGCCACAAAAGAGGCGTCTGGAATGTTAGGTTCGGAAAGACGGAACGTATGTTGGCTACTGGGAGCAGTGATAAAACGGTGAAACTTTGGAACCTCGAAGATTTTACTTGCATCAAAACATTTGAAGGGCACACCAATTCTGTTCTCCGGGTGGATTTCATTAATCACGGAATGCATTTGGTGAGTACAGGATCTGACGGCCTAGTGAAGCTATGGAGCGTGAGGGAAGAAACATGTGTGGCAACTCTCGACAACCATGAAGATAAAGTGCGTGTCAGATCTTCCAACAAGGAACTAATTGAGATTGGTCCTTAGGTTTGGGCGCTAGCTATCAGTACTGACGAGGCAACCATCGTCTCTGGAGCCGCGGATTCGGTGGTCACGTTCTGGCAAGACCGTACGGAAGAGGAGGAAGAAAATCGAGAAACGAAACGCGCTACCCAAGTGCTCAGGTGAGAACGCTCGTGTGTCATCCCCATCGGCTACATTCGCATGCAGAGAACAAGACTTTATGAATTATCTTGCTCTGCACGACTATCGGAGAGCGATTGAGCTTGCCCTTGTTATGCAACAACCAGGGAGGCTTCTTGCGCTGTTCGGAGATATTCGGTCAGTCGCGTTAGAACAGGGGCTGCAGGGCGATGCGTCTGTGAGCGGCAACCATGCGTTGGACGAAGTTCTACGCACACTCCCAAGTCCGGATCTTACTCTCCTCATACGGTATATCCGCGACTGGAACACAAACGCGAAGACAAGTGGTATTGCACAAAGTGTCCTCTACGCTATATTGAAGTTGCGGCCCGCGGAAGATGTTGTTGAGGCCTTCGGTTACAATTCCACAGAAGGAACTGGTGGCTCTAGCTACGACCCGCGGCAGCCGATCGAGGCTACGTCGTCATCCCTGAAGGACATTGTCGACGGCTTGATTCCTTATACTCAACGACACCTCGCAAGGCTCGATCGATTGGTTCAGGAAAGTTTTGTCGTGGACTACATATTAAATGAGATGGATGATGGGATATTCAATGGGACAGACGGAGAGGCCATGGACGTTGATGACCCCAGGTAGCACGCCAGTTAAAAGTACACTATAGATTTATTGTAATTCATCCCTCCCGAATGCTCGATCCTTGTCGTGACTCACCCGCCCTAGCCGACATCCCGTCACTCCGTTAAAGACAAGTACCCATTCATTGTTCATAATGGCATCTAATGATATGGAGAGTTCGTCGGCCTCGTGAATGCAGCCATTCTCTAGCAGCCACCGTCGGAATACGCCGGGTATGCAGCCCACCGTCAGTGGTGGGGTGAGCCAGCCCCCACGACGATAGAAAGCAACGTTGCAGATCGACGACTCCATGATGGCTCCAGAAGTGTTGAACAAGATAACATCATCCGGATGTTTCGGGCTGATATTGATATTACGAGAACGGGGGGCACCGAGTGGAGGGATGCCAGCGCGTGCCCGAGCATCATTATATGCTTGTCTGTCTGTGGTTTTCATGGAGACGGTGCCAGAGGTTGGCTGCGTGTCAATACAAATTGAGAGTATCGGATCAAATTGAGAATGGGTGTCCACATCAGGATTAAACCGAGACCCTGCTATCGGATCATAACGCAATGGCTCGAGTGGGGAGGCGGACGCAGTGATATTCCCAGACGGCGGGAAGACGACGCGTATCTGGTCCGGTCAGTGCTTGCCAAAGGATTAGGGTTCTGATCACCTTGAGAGGGGTCTTGCCGTCAGCACCATTTACCCTGTGGACTGTTTCGTCACAAATATTTTGAAGTGCTGTATAATCGAGTGAGTCGGAGACTGTCCACTGGCAGAGACGGGCAGAGGAGACCAGACGGTCGAGTTGGTATGCGAGTAGGAGATATGGAGAGGGTGAGCCGTCGGGGGCGTTGTTCCACTCGAATACCTCCAGACTGGGATCGAATCTCGTCGTGCAGAGCAGCGAGAACGACCCGGACATTCTCCGCTGTTCGCACTACTTCAAGGTGGGTCTGTGCCATGTCACGCCTCGTCACGCCCTTAAATGCGTAGTAAGCTGCGCTGGTATCCCAATCCCATCCTTGAACCGCAACCATGTTCACCGTCAAGGCGACCTACAGAAATGAAACTCGCAAGTTCACCTTTCCAGAGCCCATTCTCTTTCCTACGTATAAAGAGCTTCATAATCAGGTCTGTGACCTTCCGCTAATTGCTTGCCACCAGCCGGCGCTCACTCTCACCACAGCTCTATCGAGTGTTCCCCATAAGCCATAATTATTATCTATCTAGACTCATTTTCTCCCCTGACGCGTCCAAGCCTGGACGCATTTTGGTTGGCAAAGAAGTGCACTCTGCCGAAGACTACGATTCCTGTGTCGCCCCTTTGCGCCGTCTGTGGCCTAATCCTTTGCTACGATTTACCATCTTTGATGAAACACCACACAAGTCGCCGAGCGTGGCCACAGAACGGTTGTCGCTGTACAGCGCCCCCGCAATTCCTTTGTCCGGGACCACCTCCAAGTTGTCATCCCCTGTCGTACCCCACTACAGTTGTATATTTCCTCCGGGCTCACAGTCATTCGTACCTTCACCACCTCCATCTACTACCCGTATTTTTCCACCTCCACTCCCGCCATCTAAGATGTCTCCTCTTCCAGTATTCTCCCCGATGCCCGTCAAGTCCTGTTCTCCAGAGCGTGGCACGATGGAGACTGCGCCTTGCTGCCCTGTCGCAAAGGGCAAGGCGGACGTCAAAGTCTTGTTGTCCTCCTTCAAAGATGACATAGAGCGTATCCTAAGCAGGGCGTTTGGAACCGATTACGCGGAGAAGCAATCTGCCCCATTCGTCAGAGGGTCTACCTCTGGGGTCTCTGGTGTCGCCGATGTTCCGCCACAAACAGAGGCCTCTGTCAACATCGGTGCGGATGCTTCTCGATGGTGTTTCGTCTGCAGAACTAGCTTCACTGGTGTTTGGTATGGTTGTGTCAAATGCCTTTGGCATGCGGTCGTGAGTCAATTTCGTGAGAACCTTGACTAATTGTTTCATGAATTATCAGTGTCCTAGCTGTTTCTCCAAATCGCATAGTGCCCATACTCTGAGTTTTGGTCCCACCCATGTCGTTCAGCAACGCTCCACTCAAGTCTCAGCCCAAATTGCAGGAGAAGCCTGGCATCGTAACAATATATCAGGAATTCGTCGGCCACCAGGGCCTGCATCTTCGGGACCGGCTAGTGAAGCGGCACTTGCTGTACATCATAACGTCATTTGTGATAGCTGCGATAAAACTGTTGTGGGTGTTCGCCATAAGTGTCTGGACTGTCCTGGTATGTCAAATAATCCAGTCGGGACTTCCCTCCCTGACCCAATTCCAGATTACGATCTTTGCGCCGTCTGCGTGAAATCTGGGGCGACAGAGCAACACAATCCATTCCACGAGTTTTTCGGTATAGAAACCCCGGGACGCGTTTACGTTCACACTGTCCTTGGTAGTGACAGGGACAGTTCGCCCGGAAACCGTCAACCGCTTCCCAGCTCTAATCATGCCCCAATCACGCGCCAGGGACCAGCCGCTACCACCATCGATCCCCTTGTTCGTCATTCTGCAACCTGCAATCTCTGTGACTCAGCAATTGTCGGGGAACGTTATGTGAGTCTTCGTGTTGTATCCCAACTCCTCGGGCTGAACTTTGTGCTAGAAATGCGTTGTCTGTCCAGGTGAAGCCTTTTCCGCAGACTAATGGAATGACGCTAATTCAACCAGACTTTGATACATGCTCGTCTTGTTTCAGGTTTGTCTTTCCACGTACATGTAATGGAGATCGACAATTTAACCGTCTGCTCGTTCTTTAAGGATAACAACAGAGCAACACCCGAACCATGGGTTTGTAAAACTAAGCAAACCAGAAGACTTGATGGTAAGGATGCGGTTTTTGAAAAGAGATTTTGTCTTTGATTATGGGCTTTTAGATGCGTGATTCTGTCCCACTTCGTCAGGCTGCCCACCTTGCAGTATGCGACTGTAAGCCGTCTGTCTCATTAATTCACGTACATTACCGAGGATATCTGAATACAGCTTGTCGAAAAACGATTCGCGGTGCTCGCTACAAGGTGAGAGAATATACAAGCCATTGTTCACAATCTGATCTTTCACAGTGCATGCATCCAGGTTGTCCCGATTTCGATTTGTGCACTAACTGTGAAGCCCTTCCAATTCCCGTTCACCCAATGAATCATCCGATGTTGAAGTTGAGGACTTCTGACACTATTATCCCGACTGTCTACAGGGTAGGGCAGACACAGACGATTGTTGAACCAGCCAGTCAAAAGCCTGTTTCGGTTTGTAGCGAGTCCAGATCCCCTGCTTTACTTTCCCGAAGCCTGCTCGCGACGTCAATTAAGCCGCCCGAACTTACACCTGTCGTTATAGCTGGTCAGGCTACCAGTGTACCTGCAGAGGATCAGACTCCCTTCGCTGAAGAATTCCTCAGCCCCCTTGGTAGCCCCGCGAGCGATGTACTAGGAGCAGCACCTACTTCCGTCGCTATTGCGCCACCACATCTTCTAGTTGATGTCGCAAACCTTCCCGAATCCCCTGGATCAATTCACTCGACACTGGATATTTATCATGAGCTGTGGCCGAGAGTAAACCAAGAGATGATGCACCTGCATGCAATGCGGGCTTTGGAAGCTGGGGATCCAGTTTTTGATCGCAAAGAAACTACCACAGACCCAGTTTCTCATGAGTCATTTGTCACGGAAGAATCGCTGCTGGGAACACCCCCTGTTTCTTCCATCTCCCAGGCGGGTGAGCATCATGGGACGTGTCGGGTCTCTCCGGTCTCCGGCGCCAACTCAATTGTCGATGGCTACCGTACACCTTCGCCTATACCGTCGAATGTCCACGAATCGAATCGAATCACTCAACAGCTCCCTGCTGATGATCAGCAGGAAATAGTCACGAATTCACCACAGCAAAGTTGGAATCTGGACTCGGCCCTTGTGGGCAACACCAACGTACCCGATGGCCAAATCTTTCCCCCCGGAGCGGAATTTGTCAAAGGCTGGCATATGACGAACAATGGTAGTCTGCCTTGGCCTACGACTACCGAAGTCCAGTTTGTTGCCGGAGAGATGTTTGCCCCAGAATGCAGTCCAGCCCTAAAGGCGAGGGTTGGAGTCGCGGATCCAGGACAAGACCTTGACATCTGGACGGGGGACTTGAAGGTAAGCGCTCATCCTTGTTATAGCAGAGAAGCATGGAACTGATGTTTGCCAAGGCCCCGGATGTCCCGGGGAGATATGTTGGTTACTGGCGGCTAAGCGATGGCCAAGGCAATTTCTTCGGGAGTAGTGTGTGGATTGAGTGAGCCATCTCAATTTACCTGAGGGTTTGCAATTGAGGCAAAATGACAGTTTGACGGTTGCGGATCATCATTCTGATCAAGCGAGCGAAATTTCGCTGGCGGCATCCTCAATGGTGATGCCTAGCGCACACCCCACGAATTCGGTCAATGCCAGTGACGAACTGCAAGATGCACCCCAGCCTTCGTTACCATCTTCCAAAACTGTGACGGACGAGGTTGAAGATCCTGAATCCGACATTTCTTCAGTGTCCCTTGTAAGCGCACCAACATCAGATGATGAGGATGCGGAATGGCAAGATACTCGGACCCACCCCGCGCCCCTGGAATATGTGGTGCTGTATGATAGCAACTCTGAGGAATGAAAGGTTGGGGCTTCGTATCCTGTGAACCGTGTTTATGTACTCTTCAATAAATGTATGTATTTTTGTCACGTGATGCATTGTGGGCACATAGGGGATCATTTTAGTGACTTTGCTCGTCTCTTATCCAGTGCTAGCTGTCCAGACTCATCTCCAGCGATCGAATAAGGAGGCTATCGTTCTCAAGCGATATCGTACCATCTGGCTCAAGAGTCTCTCTCCATGCGTAACGCATCTCCAGCATGTCTGGGGAGAAGAAGTTACTCTGGCAATTGTCAACCCCCTTTCGAAGATCCTCCGGGAAGCAAGATCTACCACTAAAGGCAAAACCAGGGCGCTCTGGGAGCCGCGTGTCCAGTGTATATCTGTCCGACGACTCTTCTACAAGTGGTTTCGTCATCATTCCTGAGTTCGACAACCCAGTACGAACAGAGACGATACATGACGAGTCCAATCATACCTCGCACGTACCCAACATACCTGCGGTAATATCCTCTGACCCCTCATCACATAACGGTGTTGACGGCTACCTCTACGACCTTGAACCTATGAGTTCATATAACTCCGATCTTGCACAGAGATTGGGTTCCGCATACGAGCACATCCACTCCATGCCCTCTGCAGCATCACCCGAAGTCATGTTGTCTTCAGACCCTCAGATGCGTCGGAAACAACTTGGGGTTCCACAACACTCTGTACTCAATTACCCGATCCATTCTTCGCTAGATCTGCCAAACCCCCATACCTCCCCTCATGAGCCCACGTCTCCTAGAGTCCTACCTATCACTTCGCCAGACGTATCGTACGCTAGAACATCAAAGAAGCACGGGTCCCGCGTAAACACCAATGTGTATCCACCTCCTCGCCACCGCTTTCCAGACCCTTTTCAACCTGCACAAAGGAAGACTATGGTAGCCGCACCAACCCTGTCAGGAAACTCTCACTCAGAATGCAACACGCTTGGGGAACCTCGGAGTGTACATGTTGCTTGTACACCGAAGCTTGCCAAACGGCGCATTGAGAAACCCGTTGTCTCTCCGTCCACTCTACCATCCTCCCGCCGACAAGCACTGAGAAGTGTTTTACGGAAACCAGCCACTGGTACCCCGGCATCAAATAACGCACCCAGGTGGCAGATCTCGCTACCTCAAATAAGACCACCTTCGCCCTTCAGGGTTGATATTGTGAGTCACTTCACCATCTGACATTCCACATGTAATGCAGTAACAACTAGTAGCCCCTTCATCACACATGGCACGATCGCCGAACCAGCTTCAGCTCTCCTCACGAGTGTTACAGTCACTCCAAGGTAGTCCATTTTCACGAGAAAAAATCACGACGAACCGGCGGAACTACAGATGTTCTTGCTTCCCTAGCCTGGATAGGGGCTCCGCCAATGGCATCAGGTCTTTATACCGCTAACCGAGGACGTCAACCGGCAAGCCCAGAATTTGTGCCGGATCGTTTAAGCATGGCGATTGCTGTGGAGGACGACAGCATATCGGACGATGTCTTAGTGGATCGACTTGAGAAGGTTTGCAACATAGGTGGTCTTTCCCAACGGGGCGAAAATATTTTGCCCCCGAGATCCTCGGGAAATGCGCATTTTTGTAGCGTAGCGGAGGATGTAGATGGGCTTTTCCACACGTCTCGCCCGTCGTCCTCGCCGCTAACTCCCGAGCGACTCGTCAAACCTTGCGATGTACTACCGCCTTCTCCCCTGGTGTCAAAGGACACGACCTCAGACTCGGACGATGCAGCGGTCTGGCAGGCGGCCAGGAAAGCACTTTTGTGCATTCGGGAGATTGTACGGACGGAGAAAAAGTATCAAGAGGCGTTAAGGATGTTGTTGAATGCTCAGGTTTGGCTTCCACCGTCGACCTCGTCATCACCTCATGACACCACCTAGACTGCGACACCGCCTCCACCCTCGATGGCTCCTTATGTTTCGGCACTCGTTCGGGCTTCCGAAATGCTCTTAAAATATTTCCTCGAGGATCCGTCGGCGTGGGGCGTCTCTACGGCCTTTGTCGGGTCCGAAGATGAGCTCGAGGCCACGATGGTATCTTGGTGTACTGTGGCGGGAGGGTTTTTCACCGACGAAAATGATCCTCGGTCCGGTGGCTCGACAGGTAAATGGCGCCTTCGTAAATCTGGAATGATGTCGAGTTGTTCTCCATCCGTCGCGAAACAAACATCCATTTCTTTCACTCCTCAACTACCCACTATGTTTTCCATGATCGGCACCGCCGGCAGGATTAAAGAGCGGATGGACGAGGATTATCGCGCAGGGCAGCATACGCAGATCGAGCAAGAGGGAAAGACAACCCCTGTGTCTCTGCAGAAGCCGGAAAGCACCAACGGTCAGACTCTGTCTAGTCAGCCCCCTAGTCGAAAGCTCAGCGTTAGAGACCTTGCGATACAGCCAATTCAGCGCGTGATGCGATACGTGCTACTCTATAAAGGTATGTCTTGTTGATCCTACTGTGTCGTTTTCTACCCTCTCATCTTAGACCTCCTGGATTGTACCCCTCCGACGTCGCCGTCGCGTTTACTTGTTGAGCGCGCTCTGGAAGCCGCCACGCGTATTGCCAATAATTGTGACAAAGCACAAAGAAACCCTGCATTTTGCCATGTTTCCTAGATATCTGCTGTCGTCTCATGGGAACGCAGTGTTATCGTAATTACTCATGCGAGAATATTTTTCATCCGCAATCACCGGTGATTGATGTCTATCATTGCATGTACTGGTGTATACAAGATTTGGCCATGTAGCACTCATAAGAGTCTTCCTGCAATAACCGTGTCTTTCCCCATTAAACCCGTCCGCACGTGCACGAATTTGGGAATCTGATGGAGGAATCGGTGGGCATTCCGAAAAATAACTAGACGATCGCTCACGCCTGGTCCATCCTTCGAGCCGCCGATCGTGTACCCCAACCCATCGTCCCCCACCAATGTTGGGGCTACAGTGACAATCAAAGTGTCAACAACTGGAGACTCCCCGGGGTAGCGTGGTTGGGATGCCTGATTTATGAATGTACCGATCACGCTCGCTCCACCTTCTACCATTACGTTCCGAATATCGTGCTCGTATAACTTTCGCAGGAGGCTAAGGACGGATAGAAAACCTGCATTTTTGATTAGAAATGCTCGTTAGGGGGTGGAAAAGGTCGTACCGGAGACACATTGGATTTCATATATCACCGCCCCAGCGGCTTCCAGAGTAGATTTACGCGCATTCCTTTCCGTGTGTGCTGATTCAGGATCGGAGCCACAGAAAACCCAAGGCTGTTGACCCTTTCCATCTCTATAATTTTTCAGCAGTTTGCAGTCCGTGCGAAGGCGAAGATGTGTATCCAAAACGACTGGACGGGGTGATCTGATGTGTTGTTTATCCCCTTCAGGAATCAAACGGACTAGATTCACAAAGATTCACCTGGCGAATGGACATTGTAACAACATTGAACAAACTCACCATTAAGCTGAGGGTCGTCATTGAGAGCCGTACCTATACCGACAACGATTGCATCGTGCATAGTTCTCATCCTAGAGTCAGAAATGAGCAGACGAGATGCCTTCGTCCATAAGCGGGCGGTACCAGTGAGTCATAAGCATGCTGTCTGTGCCACTCAGGATAAGCTGCTTCCCCTTGCGTCCAGCAATCTTGCCATCCAACGATTGAGCAAATGTGAGAGTGACTGAGGGAATCCTTTTGCCCTCTCTATCAAATTTTTCGATACTCTGCGAAGGGAGCACAGAGAGAAGAAACTCGCGCGCAGTAGACATTATTAAACAATTGATTCGGGGGATTCGAGTTGAGTAGGATGAATCCGATGATGGGATGAAACTACCACTACCTTGCTTGCAAGGGTCTCTTGGGGGATTCGTCATACCCAGGATTCCCACGGAACACCAAAGGCAGATTGGTCATGCGCAGGGTTGGAGCGAGCCGGAGGCGAGCCGAGAAGCTCCAAAGGGGTTGCCTGTCGGAGTTGGGGATTCGTTTGACTCAAGTCACGTGGCCTGATGCATTTAAGTATGCATGGTCTGAGCCTTGTCGCACAACACCCTCTACTACGACCGTCACCCTAAGGGCACCCACGATCAAATCTTATCATGTCGGGACGTGGTAAAGGTGGTAAGGTTGGTGCGGTAGTTCCGAGCGCGATGATAGTGTCTCACTCGATTCGGTTTTCCAGGGACTGGGTAAGGGGGGTGCCAAACGTCACCGTAAAATTCTTCGGGATAACATCCAGGGTATTACCAAACCAGTTAGTCGCCTTCTCTCGATGACTAGTTAGGTGTCTGAGTATCCTTGCAGGCCATTCGCCGTCTAGCACGTCGTGGTGGTGTAAAGCGTATATCTGGTCTTATCTACGAAGAGACACGTGGTGTTCTCAAAATCTTCCTCGAGAATGTGATTCGTGATTCGGTCACGTACACGGAACATGCTAAACGGTTTGTGTGAATCGATTGCCAGTAGCCCATTACTGACTGTGTATCAGCAAAACGGTGACCGCTTTGGATGTAGTTTATGCCTTGAAGCGTTCAGGGCGAACGTTATACGGCTTTGGAGCGTGAAGCTTCATGAAGCTTAAATTCGAAGGCTATTGGTACACCATTAATCGATGATGTTCGAGTTTGTTATATGAAGTAGAGACATGTCGAGTCACGTGCTTGAGTGGCTGATGAGCGCTTGAGTTCAGTCTGTAGTATTACTTGACCTTCGCTAACGGAATACTCTTTACAATACCTGTGAACAAGTGAGCACTAGACGTTGGTAGTAAGTGTATAGAGAGGGGGGTTAAGCTAACTAATCTATTCTCCAACAAAGGAAAAACATCATCTCCCGAAGTATGATCTGCGATCCTGGGGTCATTGTCAAGGTGGATGAGACGGGTCCGGTTCAAACCGACCTAGATCCCGAAGGAGAGAGTGAAGAAGAACATGCCGCAGATGAGGCTGGTGCCGCGGGTGAGCATATTGAAACCAACCTTGTGTCATAACTTCCTGGACTGCATCAAGACCAGAAAAGGAAGAAGAAAAAGAAGAAGTCCAAGAAGAAAAAGATTCAACAAACAGATCCCCCTCGTGTTGGGCTCTCCAAGATTTTCACAAATGGCGTATATCCTGAAGGCGAGATACAGCTATACAAGGACGGGTCGGTTATCTTTCCTACATTGTGGTTCAATTTATTCAATCGACTACGCAGCAACGCATGGAGAATTACTTCGGAGGAAAAGCGATACGACGAGAAGATGGCTATGGAAGACCCAGAGACTACCTACCAAAACATTCGCCGTGCTGCCGAAGTTCACCGTCAAGTTAGACGGCACGCTCGAAAGTTTATTCGCCCGGGGTTGAACATGACGGAGATTGCAGAGTATATCGAAGATGGAACGCGCTCACTTGTTGAAGAGAACGGTCTGGATGCTGGGGTTGGTTTTCCGACGGGGCTTAGCCTAAATAACTGCGCAGCCCATTACACCCCGAACGCTGGGGATACCACAAGTGTGTCGTACACCGTTTAGTGATTTCCGAAACTCACCGGAAACAAGTTTTACAACGCGGTGACGTTCTCAAGGTGGATTTCGGGGTTCATGTCAAAGGCCGCATTGTTGACTCCGCGTTCACCCTTACCTTTGAGCCGACTTACGATAAACTAGTTGAGGCTGTCCAGGCTGCGACCAATACTGGTGTCAGAGTAAGGGATGCCTGCTTCATCAAACTCGCGCTAAGATGATTGATTCCAGGAGGCTGGCATAGACATGCGTCTCGGAGAACTTGCAGGCTACATACAGGAAACTATGGAGTCGTATGAAGTCGAGATTGATGGCAAAGTTTTGCCTGGTATGTATTCGTTTGATATTTACTCAGGTTTCAACCGACTATCCTTCCTACGCAGTCAAACCCATTGAGAATCTTAGCGGCCATTCCATCAATCTACACCAAATCCATGGTGGCAAATCTGTGTTGCTTGTGAAGAATGAGGATCAGACCAAGATGGAGGAGGGTGACTACTTTGCTATCGAGACTTTTGGCTCAACGGGTCGAGGTCGTGTCGTGGAAAACGTTTGTAATGCGCTCTTACCGATCTCGGTGATTTGACGCCAATTTGTTAGGGCGAGTGTTCGCACTATGCAAAGATCATGGATGCACCTCGAGTGCCACTCCGGTAAGGCAAACATCGACTGGTTGCACACTCCTTAATTACCACACGAAGCTTGACGTCGGCAAAATCATTGCTTAAATCCATCACAAACAACTTCGGTACACTTCCATTCTGTCGCAGGTACCTCGATCGGGCTGGTGAAAGCAAATATCTACTAGCGGTTAGTGCGCTCAAAATCCTCCTAGAGGGTGGATTGATCACATGTGGACAGTTGAACCATCTAGTGCAACAGGGGATCGTACAAGACTATCCCCCCCTATGTGATGTCAAGGGGGCGATGACCGCACAATTCGTGGGGACATTTGTACCTGAATCTCACGTTCCTAAATGGGCTGAACTATGTGGTATACAGGAACACACGATATTATTACGGCCGACAGCGAAGGAAGTAGTCAGCCGAGGAGATGATTACTAGCTTGTAGTTGGATAAACGAATCATTGGTCGGTTCTATGGATGGGCGACGAAGTGAGTGCGAAGATGTGGCCGAATAGCGAAGCCATGTGTGCCAAGCGCTGATGTGCGGTAGGATGAATCAGCTCCACAAAATGTCACTCTGTGAAAACATATCCCAAAAAGGCAAAGTGATTTTCGTCAGCTGCCGCTGACAATCCTCGGAAGCTTCCCTCATTGCTTCATGTCCCGCGCGACCTGCCGACAGTTACCTTGGCCTTATTCTCGACATCTTCTCGGCATAAAAGTTGTACACATCTTGTTAACATGCTGCGAGACTCACTGCGGCTTTTCTGCGATGACATCAACTCCGCACCCCCTATGGCATCATCTCAACGCAAGTCAGTGACTAATCTCCTCCGTGATTTTGACAGCCCTGGCGTCTTTCCTCCCTCTGCTCGAGTAGACCGATCCCTTAAATCACAACAACAAGACTCCATCAACCTTTGGAATGTATGGAGGTATCCTATCTTTGCCGTGAACAAAGGTTTGCATGTGTTCCATCACCCTTTGGAAGATGGAGCTTCCAGATTCATGAGTACTCCACAGCATCATCTCTTGCTCGGGATATTCTCATCCACCATATTTGGGGTCCGCGCAGAAGAACATGGGGTATCGAGATGACAGTGATCAACAGTATGATGAGAGACGTTTCTAGGCACTCGTCATTAGCTGACATCGTGAGTGACTCGAATTGTATGTAGTGATTAGAGGACTGAAAGACTGTCAAGACGATGGTCCGGATGGTAATGGGACTTGCCGGCCTAGTTCCTCTCCCCGCAGATGCCCTGGTTACCCCAGTCACATTCCGTGTCCGTAAGCGGAATCTCCGTGGGATATTGGCAGCTTTGGATGAAAAAGAAACCGGAACGCGCGAGCTTTCGGGTGAATGGGTTGTTGGGAAGAAGCTATGGCAAATCTTGCAGTCGGACTACAAGTCATCTCATCAGTCAGCTTACAAGAACGATGTCTTGGAGGATTCTGTAAATGACGGCCCATCTCGTTCTCGGAAGAGACATTCGAGAGTCATTCTCTACGTGCATGGCGGTGAGTCCTTTCTATACCCGGAGAAAGACGAGTTCATTGCAATACTCCAGGTGCTTACTACTCTTCGAGTGCCGCTTCCCAGAGGATGATAACGATACCGATGTCGAAATACACTGAGACCCGCGTATTTGGTCCGTGGTTTCAAGGTACAGACCTAGCGTTTTGACTGATTCCTCCCAGCAATCGACTATCGCCTTGCGCCAGAGACCCGTTTTCCGGGCCCTTTGCATGACGTAGTCAGCGCGTATCTACGCCTCACGGAAGATCTTCATGTTCCTCCAGAAAATGTCGTATTGGCGGGTGATAGCGCGGGAGGTGGTCTATGTCTAGCATTGTTGCTCTATCTCCGAGATAACGATTATCCTCTGCCTGGGGCCGCAGTCCTGTTCTCCCCTTGGGTGGGTAAGTAACTTGCCAAATATCTCTTATGCTCGCTCACAGTGAGGTAGATCTTACCCTCAGTTGCCCATCCTGGGACACCAATGCTGCATATGATATAGTCCCAACTCCAGGACCCACCGCACACCTGCATCCCGTTGTGATGTACCTTGGCGACGGGCTTGAGGAGTACCTGACCCATCCATACGCCAGCCCATTATTCGGTAAATTTGATGGTTTCCCTCCATTACTTATCCAGTGTGGAGAGGCAGAAGTTCTGCGCGACGAAATTATGCTTTTATCGCACAAAGCGTCGCTCGCGGGAGTTCATGTCCAACACGAGATGTACGAGGACGCAGTATGTACTTCAAGTCTTCGCACATACCCCATGCTTATCTATCTCGCAGGTTCATGTCTTCCAGGCATTCCCATTTCTAGGCTCGGCCAATGAAGCCTTTATCTCGTGTCGCGAGTTTGTTTGTCACCAACTTCCAGAGCTGCAAGCCTCCACGCCAAAGATTCTTGACAATATTTGCGAAGCGCGCCTCGACGATGACATAGATAACGACAATGTACGCGTGGTTCGTGGAGATGGTGTGGAAACCTCTTCGGGCAGACATGATATGGAGGTGCAAATGAAACACGACAACCCCCCTAATGATCAGAATCTCCCGAGCTGGGGTTTGACCCCTCTACCCCCGGATGTGGCCTCCGATACCAGTGATACGGATGCAGAGTCTGAGGTTGCTGGCTCGGTGGCAGTGTCTATGCACTCGCATTCCGGTCTTCGCCGTATCAAATCAACGTTTTCCGTCCTTGCCGCGGATACGCCCATAACCAAGATGTCTGAGGGCACCTGCACTAGTAGTGGTCACCATTCTAAACCCACTTACTCAGTGACACGTCCTTCGTCGCCAAGAATGCGCAAGACAAACAGTCATACAAGCATTACTTCTTTTGTCGAACAATGGACCCTATCTTCGAGCTGCAGTGTAAGGCAAACGCAAGTGACGACATAGCGGACGTCTGTCTCTGTTGTCAACGCATCCTCTAAATAAAGGAACCCATAGCCTGTATGAATACAACATCCTCCATTATACATAACTTGGTATATGGTCCAGTGATATTTACCATCGCTCGATCCCGTCTTGCGAACGATCCAATAACAGCATGTTTTTGTGGATTTCTAATTCTTCGACGACATTCTGCAATGCCTTACGCTCCCAGTTCCCATAGATGAATCCCTCATAAAGCATGGTCGTGGCCAGCCATGCAATGAAGATGGTGAAGAATACAAAGATGGGGTTAATCCACGGCAATGGAACCCAGGCGGAGCCAGTGATGAGGCTCAGTAGCAACAATATGCCAAGTGCGAAAACAATGAGCTCGCGATGAGAGCGACCTTGAGAGATGCGGTATGAAGTTTGGAGGGCACCGAGAAACTCGGAAATCATCCCTGGGGCCATCTCAGACGGGGTATCAGCCCAAGGCGACTCGGTGTCGTTTAAGACAACGTTTCCAGATGTAGCGTCTTCTTGAGCTTTGCGCGCGGTGATAATGAGGGTTGCCTCCACCCCAAAGTGATCAGAATAAGAGCAGGTGTTCCCTGGAATGGGGTCGGTGAAAATGACCTTGGAATCACCGCATGTCAATCTATAGGCGTCGGGGTCGTCCGAGATACGACTGGGTTGACGGAAAAGAACGTAGTCAAGGCGCTTGCCTTGGAACATGCGCACCACTGCGCTGCCTGAGGGCCCAGAGTCGCGGTAAGTGTTTAAGGGGGAGTCAGCGGTTACGCCGTATTTCTCTACGCCGTCGATAGGGGAGATCATGCCAGTTGGCGGAGGAATGTTTGGGTGCGAAACTGTCCACGAGTCGCTCAATCCAGCATGACTGCGAACGATATTCATGGCAAGGCTGCTCGGGATACTATTGAAATCTCCTGTCTAGAAATAACTCAGCCAATGATCATTTGAATAAACCAGTATCTTACAGCTATAACGTAACGTCCGAGTTCCGCAGCTTGCCTAGTGACCTTTGCAAACTCCCAGGCATTTACTAGACGGTGGGTTCGGTTGTACTCCGGGCCATCATCACCGCCTTTGGCGTGGAACTGGTAGTACACGATAAATATCCTGATGTGGAGACGGGGTGTGTAGACTCACGTGTGTAACAAATAGTTGCACCTCCCCAAGGGTGGGATGGAGTATGGTGACACTCCCAGCGGCCTTGCCGACGTACCAGTCTCCACCTGTGACATCCGTCGGTTCGCCATTGAGGGAGTATGGTGTGATGGAAGTGCCAATGATCGGCCATTTTGTGAAGACAGCCAAACCAGCGCCCAACGCACCACTTGACGGGATGATGTTTCAGCTCTGAAGCCGGATGGAACGGACGACACTGTCAAGAACATACCTATGAAAGAGTTTGGTATAAGGCAATCTGTGACAGACTTTGTCGCGGACTTGATTATAATCTGCCTCGACCCAAATTTCCTGGAGGGCGATGATATCATAATTGGACCTCGAGAACGCACTGGCAATTGCCGTTATGCGCTCATGGCGGTCCTTGGAAACATACTTCAAGCCCCTGGGGACAAGGAGTTAGAGGACCAAGAGGAGCAGAGAAGTAGCACAAACCAGCAATTGAGACTGGCGACGCGGATTTCTTCCATGGTGATGGTGGCTGGAGGCGGCGCTGCTGGCCCCGACGGCTTTAAATGAAGCACACTCACGGTACACGTGACTGCCATCTCTCGACAATGTTCACGCGGGACGAGTACGTTCAGGCCAGTCCGTCAGAATCACTTCTTACACCTTAATCAGTATAGATATATCGACGAGGGCCGCAGATCAGTTCACCCGTCTCTACTACTCCACCTACGACTCGCCCACCCGCGCAGATGACTTGCCAAAGTTCTACCGTGCCACATCGACATTGACGTGGAATGGCAACCCGTGCCAAGGTGTAGACGGTGTCAAGAAACTCATCCAAAATATGCCTAGCACGAAGCATGATGTTCAGTCCTATGATTGTCATCCTATTCCAGGTTAGTCCATTGTCCTTGCCACTTCGTTTACTATCTCAGCTATGCCCAGGCTCGCGTCCCCCTTCCTTGCTGGTGACTGTAGCCGGAAATGTTACGCACGGGAAGAATTCAGAACATCCTGTCGTCACCCCAAGTCGATCGGTAGACGGACAACCAAGAGTGTTCTTCCAGACATTCATGCTTGTCCCGGACCCGGCTGCACCTGTTGCTGGAGTTGGAGAGGTCGCAAAGTATTATGTTGATGCTGATTCGATGCGATTCGTAGGATGATCGGCTGCGGTGGACTGGAACCGTTGGTTATCTTCGTTGCAATTGTATTACCTTTGGCCAGACACATAGTGTTTTCGCACACCGAGTTGGCCTTCATCTCAAAGGATGTTAAGATATGCTCGAAGGCATAACACGTAAAGGAGACGACATTCTGGGGGACTTGCAGTCCCAGTATATTGAATATGCAAACAACAACCTATTAATACATAGACTACTAGACCAACACCCTGCAAGAAAATACAGAAAACAATCAACCGAACGTTTGGCTCTGACAGTAGTTAGTAAACATCCCATGTGGACAAGGACAAGAAACCTACCGAGCGAGCACTCCGCTTGACCTTCGACAGCCGCCATTCGTCTGGCTTTTCGTATTTGTTGTATAATGGCTCGATCTTCTCTTGCTTCTTGCGTTTACTGATCTTGTTGGCATCAGCTACCTTGAAGAACTGAGGTGCTACTTCGACGAGCCACTTGGGTTCAATAGTGGTCACATTGTGACAGTACTCGCGGGTTGTGAGCACCAATTCGTTGTAGATTAGCCATTCTGGGTTACGATTGAAAAGCGCCGAGGAAGGATGAATGTAAACTGGTGTGCCCTCGACAAGGGTTTTGTACCCCTCTTGTGGATCCTTCTTCGCAGCATTCCTGAAGAAGCCGGAGCAAATGGCTTTACGGACGCGATTGTAGTCCCTCCCGGAGGATAAGATGTCATGCTTGTATCTACATCGTTGTTAGCACCAGAACGCGGTCGAGCTTGACCCGGTAGACTCACCTATCCATAATTCCGACCAGTTGTTTGCGAATGTCCTGCGCTCGTCTCATGCTCCTTGCTTGGATGAAGTTCTCGTAGCACCACGGATTCGAAAAATTTGCTGATTTCCATCCGTTGTATACCGTGAGCAATGTAAGATGATCACCCTCCGGCTGATGGAATTTAGCTTTCTTCGAATCCGCCTGAGCTTGTTTCTCTTTTGGTCTGTAGAAGACCGTCTGGACGGAGAGCATAGCAACGATGGAAAGGATTTCCTCGGAACACCCAAGTTCCACAGAAGCAATGAGCATTTTTGCCAGAGGTGGCTCCATGGGGAAGTCTGCCATCTTCCGTCCTAGGCGGGTCAACAATCCTTCATCGTCGAGTGCTGAGAGAGCATACAGCGCCTCTAAGGCGGTAAGCATCGTTTGTGCAGGTGGGGGGTCCATGAAGTCAAAGCTGAGCAGATCGTTGATACCCATCGCCTTCAGAAGCAGTATAGTGTGTGCAAGATTCGTTCGTTGGATATCGGGGATCGAACTGGGTAGCATTTCATTACGGTATGCAGCTTCAGTGTATAGTCGGTAGCACTTTCCGGGGCCAGTACGCCCAGCGCGTCCAGCGCGTTGGCGCGCTTGAGCTTGTGAGATGGGCATGACCACCAGTGAGTCCATACCCAGGCGAGGATCGTAAGCATTCTGTTTTGAGAAACCAGGATCGATCACGTAATAGATACCGGGTATCGTCAAGGATGTCTCCGCAACATTGGTCGCGATAACGACTTTGCGAGCGCCGGGTGGGGTGGGCTCAAACACGCGAGACTGGACTTCGGAAGGTAGAGCAGAGTAAATAGGAAGAATGATAAGCTCGGGAACCTTTGGGCCAAGTGCTTTCATCCGCTCGAATAATATCTCGCAAGACGTATCGATTTCCTCCTGTCCAGTCAGGAAAAGAAGGATATCACCGGGTGGCTCGGAGAGATGGATTTGCATGACAGTGATGAGAGATGCGTCAAGATAATCAGTCTCAGGCTCCTTCGTGTACAAGATTTCGACAGGATACGTGCGGCCTGGAATGGTGAAGATCGGACAGCCAAAGAAGTACTTGGAGAACTTTTCGGCGTCTAATGTCGCAGAGGTGACAATCAACTTGAGATCCGGACGCTTCTTGACAGCTTCTGTGAATAGGTTAGTGCGACAAAGCAAAAGTGCAAGTCTGATGTGACTACTCACTCTTCAGGAGACCGAATAGAACATCCGTAGCAATAGTGCGTTCATGGGCTTCGTCCAACATGATCACGGTGTATTGACTACAAAGAGGGTCAATGACAGACTCTCGCTGCAGCATTCCATCCGTCATGTATTTGATTTTCGTTTCTGGACTAGTGCAATCCTCAAAACGGATGGTATATCCAACCTCTTGACCGAGACGACAACCGACTTCTTCTGCGACGCGTTTTGCCACAGACATTGCGGCGACACGTCGCGGCTGTGTGCAACCAATGCGACCTTTGTCAGCGTACCCTGCTTCAGCAAGATATTGGACCATTTGAGTTGTTTTCCCAGACCCTGTATCTCCAACGACGATGAGAACCTGATGCTGCAATGGGAATCAGCATTGTTTTCACTTGTCAGAAAGACGATACTACATCACCGATAGCTTGAAGCAATGGATCCCTGAGCTTGTAAATAGGCAAGCTCTTCCGTTGGTCTTGAATGCTGAGTGACGTAATTTCACCATATGTCGTTGCCTTGTTAAATGTCGACTCCCTCCACTTTGGAACTTCTCCTGCTTTCTGATCCCTGAGATTGCTTCTAAGATCTTGTGCGAAGATTTTCTCTGAATCCTTCGCCATAGGATCCAGCCATGGGGCACTGAAATCGCGAGCCTCGGAATCGGCACGCTCATTGACCTCTTGCTGACGGAGCTCTCGCCGCTCCTTTGCCAGTGCTGCGCCACCAATAGCTGCTCTGTTTAGGGAACCATCCGGTGCTTTGATGATCTTGACCGGACTCAGGTCAAGTGTGCGCTTCGTCTGTCCAGCTAAGAAAGGTGGTTCTTCTTCTCGAATTTCAACGTCCAGTTCTTCTTCCACCTCCGCACGCGTCACTGGATTGTTGAAATCCTCGTCCAGGTCGGGATATTCTGAAGCATCTAGGACCCCAGAGGATATGAGTTGCTTGATCTCCCACCGTTCAGGTGATGTGAGCCTTTTGGCGGAGCGCACAGGATGTTCGTCCCGAGAACGCAGGGGTACGGCGTTTGCCCCAGACGAGGCACGTACAGCGTGTTGTCGTTCTTCCTCCATCTCCGCCTCAGATTTGATGCGAAGGTGAGGTGTGAGATCGCGGCCGGTGAGTTGGTCGACGTCCTTCATGGAAAGGCCTATTCGATTCCCCGCGACACTCATGACTTTAACTTTGACCTGTTGCCCTCTACTGAGTAAATCCGAGGCAGAATTCGCACGGGCCCCTTGCTGGATGTTTGAGACGTGCACCATGCCTATACGAAGTGAGAACAAAAAACACGTCATTTCACAAGGAGTACTTACCCTCCACGCGCCCGGCAACACCCTCGACCTGCACAAAGGCACCGAAATCCTTCAAGCCTGAGATTCGGCCGTTGTAAATCTTGAAAAGGACGGGGCGTTCATCATACGACACACGTTCCCTCCCTCCATGTCTATGATCCCTCCTTGCGTCGTACGAGCGACCTCTATCTGGACTGCGACTTCGTCTCCGGGGTGGGGACCGGGACCGGGACCGATCCCTCCGTTGGGGCAAGGTCGGATTTTCCTCCGTCCTCTCGACCCGCGCCTTTTTCTTTGCAGCACCTTCAAATTGAGCCATCATATCATCCACCTCTTGCATCAGAACATCCTTGCTCAATTCCTGGTCTGGCAGGGAAAGACCAGGAAAGAGACGCTTCTGCTTATCCGCCTCAATTTGGCCGTTGGCATCGACATCAGAGCCACCAACGATGTTTGCGAGTTCTTTTGACTTCTTTTTATGTTTTGGGTGCAAGCTGAGAATGAGGCGGTCAATGTTTTCGATGGCAGAGTCCGGAAGAGCACCGTTCAGCTTCTCTTTGAAGTCGTTGAGGGAACTCGACTGCCCGTGAAGACTGAGGACATATTCTGCGAGTGTTTTGTCATTGACTTCGATGTAATTGTAGATCTCCTGTGTTATTCTGGCAATCAGGGAGAGGAGCTCGAGGTCGTACAAGTCGTCTGTCATCATAGACGGTCGTGGTGTACAGGCAAGAATGCGTTGCTGACGTAACGAAACATTGGTGCTACCATTGACTACACTTGTCGGTACAGCGGCCGGTTTCTTGATGGCTCCACGTTCTGGGAAGGGCATCGTAAAATCTGGAAACGCCGGCAACTCATCAAAGAAATCCACCAAGTCAACCGCATCCGAGGTCACACCGTCGGAGGATAGACCACTCTTCCCCCCGGGATCAAAGTACCCACTGAACTTGCTACATGAAAGGTCCGTCCGTCCTCTACGTGCAGCCTCTGAGCTGTGGGCTCCACAATGCAACCGGATTCAGTACCCGCACGATCATTTAACATGGTTGATGGAACTGCCCGCATCGTGGGGTATCCAGGCTGGGCTGCATGTCTAGTTCCGCAATAACCCACATCTCACCACGTTTCTATCGACGGCATCGGTCACTCGTTCAGATGCCAGAAGAACGGTTGGGAAAAGCCGATCGTCGATACCGTAAAGCACCTTTTTTTGTGGAACTCGGCTTTTCTCATCGGATCACTAGCGAAAACACGGTGAAGGTTGGACATTCGCCGTATCGTTAAGTCGTATCAATAAAAGAACATCTCAGAAGGAAACCGTTCGATATGAGTCACATCCGCCCTACACACGACCTACAGCCCTGGAGGCGCGTCATTGGGGTGCAACTTACGCACTGTATCGTGTGCGTAGCTACCATTTCCATTCTACCTCGTCAGATAGGATTGAACCTTTTGTGCCGCATTAGTTTTGCAATGGAATGCAGCTTAATCGAGTTCTGCCTCCTGGACCTCGGGAGTACTGGTCCGAACTGGCTGCCCAGCACAAAGCTGCGCCGGAGCACCAAAAATGGATGTATGATGCTGATCCGTTCGCTGCGCGGAAGGAAGTGGAAGAAAGACAGGCGAAATCCGCTCAAAAGAAAGAAGAGAAAGTTGCTGGTCCTCAGGGAGACATACACAAGTCTTCGGTTTCTCCCGAATTCACTCGAGCCCCAGAAGTGAAAATGTCAGGCACCCTACGCGATCTCGTAGAAGACACTGTGAAGAAGGGGAGAAGTTTTATTTTTTTCGATTTGCGCGTCCTCATTTCGTCATAGTACAGGCCAGTGTATTCTACCCATCGCATGAGACAACGCCTTTGGTACTGGCGAAAGAAGATATTCCTGTAGTGACTCGGCAGCTTCGACAGTTGGGCTTCGAGCCCATTCAGATTCAAAACGCCATATCCCACCTCTCAGCGCATACCCCACTAGGCTCACATCTACTAGGTTCCATGGCTCCTCTAGAAGCCTGTATCGAATATCTTCTCTTACACATTGCTGAAGCCGATCTCCCACAACGTTTCTTTTCATCTAACAATTCCTCTAATCCGTTCGTTGTCTCCGGACATTCCGGGGCCGATAACCTCAAGAAGCGATGGATTGAAGATATCGCGATCAAAGAAGCAGGCTTCCCCGCGCATCTTGTCAAGGAATACACAGCCGACCCAAACCTGGAGGAAGATTTGGTATTGCTCATATCCGCACTCTCTCGCAAACTCATAGGCAAGGATGCGGGAGAGCCGTTCAAAGCGAGTGCGAACTTGGAATCGTCTTGTCATGGTATAAGAGACCGGACTGACGAAGTGGAAGCCCTCGGTGCTCGGTTTGCTGACTCGTGTCACATCGTTATGCCGCTCTTCAGTGCCCCTGTGCAGCTCCATGTTGTCCTGCCACCTGACACTTGCAATGATAGTTCACTGCCAGCTGTGTATGTAGGGTCACGCTCGGTGCCGCCGTATATCCGGCTGCATCTGCTTGCGCGGCTCCTCCGCGCGACTGAACGAGAGGATTTCATCGAGCCTGGTGAAGGTTTTCTGATCGCCGCCATGCGAGTCCTGGAAGACCATTGGGCGCAGATAGAAACGAATGGCCCACCGGACATGTTGACAATAGTTGGGCATCTCACCACACCTCGGGCCATGCCACGAGTGCCAGATGTATCGTACGATGGACCTAACGACAACGAAGGCAAAAGAGCTATGCGTGGAAAGTCCAGATATATGTACGATGACCGGTCAGATGATCAGGTCAATCAAGACTTCGAGAATATCTGTCGAACAAGGATTTATGCGGAGATCCTTGCTTCTCGTCAGCGTCTTCCAGCCTTTTCCTCAAAGGATCAGTTCTTAAATGCTTTGGACAAGCATAGAGTTGTTATTGTTGTGGGAGAGACCGGTGAAGGCTATTTGATTTCTTGTCTGCGGTTATTGCTTACAACAATGTCAGGATGCGGGAAGACTACCCAACGTGCGTTATACGTCCCTCTGATTAGTACGATTCACCCCCCGGGTGTCAACAGTGCCTCAGTTCATACTGGACTCCCTTATCCGGAGTGGCCATGGCTCGAAGGCGTCTATCATTGTTACGCAACCACGGAGAATCTCCGCTATATCTGTTGCAGCACGTGTATCCGGAGAGCGTGCAGATGACGGGTCCGTTGGCTACGCCATTCGGGGTGAAACTAAACAAGACAAACGAACCAAGCTGTTGTTCTGCACTACCGGAGTTCTGCTCAGACGGCTTGGTTCTGGGGACAAGCTAGAGAACATAACACATGTCGTTGTTGATGAAGTAAGCCCTTCCTGCAGGATAAACCATGAGGTGGTTTCACAACATGTTCCTCAGGTGCATGAGCGCTCGGTTGATGGCGATTTCCTTCTGCTGGAATTACGGGAACTTCTCCTGAGGCATGACACCCTCAAAGTGGTTCTGATGTCCGCTACCATCAACCATGAAACATTTGCAGAGTACTTCGATAATGCCCCTGTACTTGCTATTCCGGGCTTCACACACCCGGTCGAGGATAGGTTAGTACTTTGGAAGTTCGCTGTCGACGTCCAGCTAAGTCGCTATGAGATATCTTGAGGACTTCATAGACCTGTTACACTATGTTCCACCCAAATCCAAACGTGGTGCTAAAGGACAGGACGACAAAGAGTACGAAAATAGACTTAGATCCCGCGGCCTCAGTGAGAGGGGCATGTCCTCTATTCGGAACATCGTAGCTGCAGACCGCATCGACTACCAGGTGCGCAAGTCATTTCCGTATATACTATCTCTGATTCCAGTCCTACTAGTTAATTTCTATGCTCATCAAATATATCACTTCCTCTACAGATATCCCGGCCGGTATCCTCATTTTTCTGCCAGGTGTCCAAGAAATACGCCAGTGTATTGCCGCCATCTCGAGTGTGGTTGTCGGGGACGAAGTAGACATTTACCCTCTCCATGCTAATCTTACTAGCGGAGAGCAACGTACGGTCTTCAAAGCATCGAGGAAATGGAAGATCATCGCCGCTACAAACGTCGCAGAGGCAAGTATTTACCAGAGCTTTGAGTCATTCGTGCCATTGATTGGTTCTGATAGACGTCCATCACTATTGATGATGTGACCTATGTTATCGACGGGGGAAAAGTCAAGGAAACAAACTATAACCCGGACACTGGACTTTCTATTCTGGCAGAGCAATGGATAACCCGTGCAGCTGCAAGACAACGTAGAGGAAGAGCGGGTCGCACAAAGCCTGGTATATGCTACAAATTGTACACGCGGAAGCAGGAGGAAAACATGTCGCCTTTCCCTGTGCCCGAGATTCTTCGTATCCCGTTGGAAAGCATTTCGTTGATCGTCAAAGTCATGCGAGAAAGTGAGGATGTCCAGGTATGTTCTTGCGTCTATCAGTGTATATGGAGACTCGACCTATGCGGAATTTCGCAGCACTTCTTAAAGAAAGCAATAGATCCCCCCAATGTATCAGCAATGGACAAGGCATGGTCAACCCTGCAGGAGCTAGGGGCTGTAGACAAGGAGAGCAAACTTACTGCGCTTGGACGTTATATGGCAAGTCTAGAGCGTGTGGTCAATCAACCGCCCTCTCATCCTTTTTAGGCCATGCTTCCATTGGATTTAAAGCTGGGCAAGGTTGTTTCTGGGCCTCTCGGTTACGCCTATATTGACTTTTGACACATCCAGATGCTGGTACTGGGATTGATTCTCAGGTGCCTAAATCCTGTTCTCACAATAATTGCAAGTTTATCCTCGAAGCCCTTGTTCGTTAGCCCCTTGGAAAAGCGCGAAGCTGCCACCCAGTATGATTATTTATCTATGTCTTGGTTATTATTTCTGCTCATGCACTAGTTCTCAGAGCAAGGCTTCGTTTTGATAAACACAACAGTGATCTTCTGACTGACGCCCATGCATACAATGAGTGTATGCGACTGCGCTCCGACGACTCTGGGTCTCGGGGCACATTTAGGAGCTTCTGCGAAGAGGTGAGCATTACCCTGTCAGTGGGTACCGAGAAAAGAAAACTAGGGTTGATATAGAATTTCATCTCCCCGGATGCCATTCACGAGATAACTTCGCTCCGCCAGGATTTCTTTTCCTCTCTGTTGGACTTGGGGTTAACAACCGGCTCGTCCACGCCAGAGTCCCAAAACCTTAATATCAATAGTACGAACACGAATCTCATCAAGGCTGTCATACTCGGGGGACTCTGGCCACGTGTCGCACGAGTACATTTACCCGCGTCAGCAATCAAATTCGACAAGGTCCAGGCTGGTACCGTGCAACGCGAGAACACAGCGAAGGAGTACAAGATGTATGACCTAAAGAACGGGAGAGTTTTCTTGCACCCGTCGTCTGTCCTATTTGGTGAATCTACGTGGAAGTCGCCGTTTTTGGCGTATTTCCAGATGCAACAGACGACAAAGGTCTTTGTGAGGGGTGCAACCGAGGTATGGCGAATAAACTGAATTTGCACAAATAGGCTTGGTCATGAATCATTTCTCGTCAGGTACCCATGTATGCGCTTCTGCTCTTTGGAGGCCCTGTGTCGGTGAATCATGTCGGCGGTGGACTGGTTGTCGGGAATGGAGATAGCGTATTCAGGTTGAGGGCTTGGCCACGCAT